>CM056591.1:47655000-47937500 GCA_029721435.1 Gymnothorax reevesii
AAATGTAACTTTTTGGAAGACATGGTTATGGTTAAATCTCAAATAAAGGTCTGACAGCATTCCATAATATTCCAGCTGAAATGCGAGTGCCTGCTCATAAGTCTATGATTAAAAGTGCAAGTACATGGGTTTTGCAGCAAGTCAATAGTCCCAAGCACAAGAACAAGTCCATCTCTGAATGGCTCAAATAATTTAAAATTAAGTTTTTGGACTGGACAAGTCCTAACATGAACCCAGTTAAGATGCAATGGCAGGACCTTACACTGGCAGTTTACACTCAAATACTGTATATTCCATGTTGGCTGAATTAAAGCAATTCCGCAAAGAGGACTGGTCTGAAATTCTTCCACAGTGATGAGAAAGACCAACAGTTACTGAAAGAGTTTGTTTTCACGAATAGCAGCAAAAAATTGCACAGCCAGTTAATAAGTTTATGGGGACAAATACTTTTTTTACTTCAATGACAGATGTTGGATAACCACTTTCCTTCAAATAATGAAAAGATGACCTGTACTTTCAGCATTGTCTACTCTTGCATCACATTCGGCATGAAGATCTGCAAACATTTAGAGCGATGAACTCAACTCAACTTCCGACAGTTGTTTTCCCAAAGTGGCAGGGGAAACAACTGTTGTCTAATAAATAAAAAGGGGGAAAAATTCATTTTTTGATGAACTGCATAATTTTTAACAATTAAAAGTATTTATTGGTTCTACAACACCTTGAAAAATGTGTTGTCCACCACGTCAAAGTGTCATGCTCCGTGCTGGGGGCACAAAAGGGTCAGAATACTAGGACTGACCCGCAACAAGTTAGGAGACAGTTTTGCTGTCCTTTATTCATATGGGCACGTTGAGGTTCATTCATAACAGAGTCAACGGCCATTTAATTCTTCATTTAAAAACGTCAAATATTGATAAATTTGGTAAAGTGGAGACTGTGAGAAGATTATGTCTATATGCGCTCTGAGGCAGCCTGGTTGTCTTGTTTAAGAACTTCATTACTGGAGCCACTTCGATCGCGGCTGACCTCCCACTGACAAGTAAATCGTATGGTATGGCGGCCTCTAGTGGAAAAGATACGAAAAGGTATTCGATTGTGCAACATTGCAGTGCCAAATGATCGAAAAAGCGACGAGAAACGTGAACATTCGTAGAAAAGAGCAGCAAAAAAGGTTAGCATTTTCATAGAAGTGGATATGCGATTCACCGTGGACTCAGTAGAGACAATACACCGCAGTAACGGTTAGAATTACGGAAAATTCTGTCAGTTAAATGTTCATCCCCTCCCAACAAATGTGAAGGAGAAATGAACAGCAAATACGTTAAGTTTGTGAACCCATTTGATTAACATTCCTGTTTCGCATTATCCAGGATGGGTTATATGCCTGCATAGTCGATGACATGATAAATACAAAACCGACGGGCAGTGACCCCCATAATTCTGAAAAACGTATAGGCTACATGGCAGTAGGCTAATATCCATATCCATAACGAATAACGTCTAAAGAGTTAAAATGCATGTCTATTATAAACAATGTCCTAAGAATTAGAAGCTTGATGGCCTTCACCTGCAGTCTCAGTAGGCTCCACAAAGTCTGTGTCAGTCTTAAGTGGATCCTCTGACCGGCTATAAATAAGGGTCCAGAGATGTACGGTTAATTAAAGCTAAAGGCTTTCCTGCAGTAAACTATTGGCAGACCACGAACTGAGAATTCAAATAATGTCACATGTCAGTTTCCACTGGAAGGGCATGTAGGTGAGAAGGTAAACCCTAGCAATGACTACACAGTGTAGAGAAAGGCTCTCCATTACACTTATTTCCACTGTAACTGAGTTAATATTTGTACTCTGTAGGTCTAACACTGCAGGCAACAGTAAAGCTCTTTTTAGGTCTTGCATATGTGGTGTAGTCAGGTGAACTAGGCCACTTTTGGGCAAAATTTTGAAAGAGCCATAAAAATAGAAGGAAGTGCCCCACCCATTGTAGTAACTGCAGACCAATCAAAATAGTTAAAATACATCCATTCCCATTGTGGCAACAATTTAATTTTATTAACAGTGATTGGCAATTGAAATTCAATGAGTCACGACACTTCAACCTTATCTGGCCCATTTTAGCTGATGGCCCACTTTATTTGACTTTACCCTAATTATGGGAAATAGCAATACAGCGCTTGTGAAATACTGTGAATATTTTAAACTACTTGTGTGCAGGATCACTGCTTCTTAATTACACTCAGTTTATTTCACAACCAGCAAAAACGAGTGGCAACTCCTCCTTCAATTAACCTACTTCCTTATTCCTAATACTCTGGATCCTGCCTGTACCATTCCCAACTACCAGCATTGAACACTCATACCCTCTCTCTCTCTCGCTCTCTCTCTCTCTCTCTCTCTCTCTCTCACACACACACACACACACACAGTCCTTTATCCATCCTCCTTGGAGGGTGATGGTTGATGATTGGCTGGTCAGGGCATGGGAGTCCGGAGGCTGGCGTTCCAGTGCGGCGCGCATCGCCGCGTCCGCGTTTACACCTCGAGTATTACCGCGCGGAAGCACGAGCGAGAGGATGAAGACGGCTCGGAGACAGCAGCTGGCGCGCGCCGAGAGATAACCGCCGCGACACCGGAGAGCAGCGGGCGCCTCCGTCACTCTCGTCGGGAGAGAAGGGGACTGTGAAGCCAGTCGCATTTGTTTCGTGTTTTTTTTTACCTCTTTCCGCCCGAGAATTATCTTATTTCTGCGTTTTCTTCATCAAGAAAATAGGAATTCGAGGACATGGCTCTGAAAAACTCAACTTTGTTTTCCTGTTCGCCTCGGCTTGCCTGAATTGCTTGTAACGCGGGTGGAGTTGGCAGCGAATATCAGATCGCAGATCCCTCCAGAAAGTTCTTGTTCTTGTTCATGGTCAACATTTAGCGTGGTTTTACATTTAACGAGACTTACCCTCAAGCGTAGGATCTTGTAAATTTGTCTATTTAACCGGAAGAGCGCGCTCTGTTATCCGTTTTTATTTCTTCGTGCGCGTCAGTCTTGCGGGAAATTCAGCTCGCGGCGCGAGTTGGTTATCAGTGTTATTTTCGCACTACTTACACGCTGTTTTGACAACTTTGTGTTGTTGAGCGAGCGTTTGCTGCAGAAGGAAGAGACTGAAGGCTAGTGGCACGCAAGTGTGAGAGGGCACCAAAGACTTTTTCGAGAGCCCCCTGGTGTCATTTCGCATTGGCGTGACCGGGGGAAAGATGCTCTCTCTGAGGATACGTCGTGGAGAGGGTGTCGGGCTTCTGGTGGTCCTGATCCAGGTCTGCTGGTCTTCTGTCGTCGGGGCTGGTAAGAGCATTATTGCGCTTGCGACGGCAAGTCACGAATGAAAATCAAATGGAGTTTAACAGCAGATTAATGAATGTGGCTGATGGGCGATTTGAACATTAACTCGAATAAGGCAACGTGTAATGGCCCTATAATTCAATTCTCAAGTGCCTTATAAATTTGTGTTATATGTGCGGGCGAGATGGAGTGTGTCCTATACAACTGTCAGTTCATTAACTGTCCCTGCGAAATGTCAAGGTGCATGAGCTGGATTCAACGGCCGGGCTCCTCTGCGCACGTACACACATTTATCACTTCCACGCCATTACCTGCAGTTTCTGCTACTCTGAATGAGATTCTTACACACACACACACACCGCGCGCGCACACATGTTGGGTTTTCATGTCTTGTGGGGACATTCCATAGACTTGCATTCATTCCCTGACCCCTTTCCCTAACCTTAACCCTCAACAGCATATACCGAACCCTAATCCCAACCTTAACCCCTAACCCTATAATAGCTCAATTTCCTCATGGGGATCCGAAAATGTCCCCGTACGGATAAGGAAATCAGCAATTCCATGTCTTATGGGGACATTTTGTCCTCACAAGGGTGTAGGTAAACATGGACCACACACACACACACACACACACACACACACACACACACACACACAGGACTTGGTTTTACCTTTGGAGGTTTCAAGAACTGCAAATGAAGCCAGCGAATGTGGACTGACCATCGTACTTCACGATGAAATGGTTTTCAGAAGTACTTGTGATTGCTGACCTTTATGCAAATTTTCCTGCACCTTTTCCCACGTCTTGTTCTTTTTTCATGCTCTTGCGCGTACGTGCATCGTATCGACTGCAGCCCTGTATCCTTGTTACGGTCAGCTGTTTGCGAGCTCAACGCAAGTCACTTATGCCCTCTTTTCTGAAACCAAACTGTGTCGAAACCGAGGGCTCAATGATGCCTGTTATTCTGACTTCACCTTGACTGACGCAGACATGCTGATGATTTATAACCCCGAATTGCTCTATAAAGTTACTCGATGTTCTTTTCCTGGCGTTCACTTTGTTTCTTAAAATGCATTGTTCAGATGTAGGCTACAGGGCAAAGGATCAATGATTCATTGTCATTTATTATTGTCGTTCTTGCTGTTGTTGCAGCTCCTGTTGTTATTCTCGGTCTTATTCTTGTTCTCGGTGTCGTTTTAGGCGATAGATTTTTTGTTTCAACCCATGCCAGCGCTATTAGAGACCGGGTCAGAATCCATTATTGTAAAATGTAAGAAAAAAAAAGACCTTATAGGCCCACAATCTGCCTCAAAGTGTCCCTAGGGGTAGGCCTGTAGCAAAACGTGGATGGGTGAAGTGTAGTTTGCGTTTCCTTAAACATCTGAACTGGATTGGGAAACGCAGAGAGATGAGTGGCCGCGCAGGACAGGCAGAGGCAAGCAGGGGCCTCGCTTTGATCGTAGGTCTCCGCGGAGGGGTGGAGTTTGAGTCGGACTTTTTCGCACTTATCGATGAGAACCTGGGAGCTCTGCTGTCGAGTATCTCTGACAAGAGGCGTGAGAAGAGCCCCCGGTGTGCGAAGAGGAATTAAGTTTTTTTTTGTCAGGTCTCCTCTGGGGAAAATAATGATGGAGTGAAAGAAAGAACTCATGGTGTAAAGTTGGAGGGGTTCAAACCTCCAAGTGCGCAACGCCGATTGGCCCCCAATAGAAATTTCATTTAGTGTTGTATGTAGGTCCTTGAATTTTTCACTTTTGTAGTTTGGCCTCACTGTAATTATGCATTATATCTTTGACCGCTGGCTAATTAAAGTGGAACCATAATAATCGCACTGGCTGATAATAATAATAATAATAACAACAATAAATACTGTTATTATTATTACATGTTTAGTATTGTTCTTCGTTTTCTTAAATGCGTTTTTGCCTTTCTTTGTGGAATTATTGTACTTCGTATTAGGCCTAGCCTACTTTATACCCTAAGATGTTACATGGTGTCAGTGTCCACACCTGTCAAAAATAGAAACCGTGTTTTGTAATAACTTACCCAAATTCAAATACTATTGCCAGGTTCGTAAACATAGTCAAATGCTCATCTTCAGACTAATCCCTTGAGCAAGATTTCCTATGAAATGTTGGCCTTGGACGTCACCGTGTAACACGGCGATGAAAGCGAACTCGACTGCTCATTTGAGTTTCCATCCTCAAGCATGTTTTCGATCGTGGCCAGCAGGTAGTCAATATGGTATTTGTTAAAAAGGCGAAAGGGAGGGGGTTTGGGGAAACTACTGCGTTTTAAATCCCGAAGTGAGGTTTTCTAATAGGTTTGCTTAAAACCGCATGAATGATTTTATTTATATATTTTGCGTTTCCATCCTTGTGAGTTAGAGATCGTAATTTGCGTGTTTGTAAAGGCGGTATCTAAATACACCGACACACGGAATCTTATTATTTTTCATCCTGCATGATTTCGAATTCTCACGTTCCAGACGAAGCTTTTTGCATTGATCCAGAATAAAATATATAGACCCACCATTGAAATTATTCATCCGAAAAACCTTGGGCTGGTGAAATAGATCATCTTGGCCACATTCAAATGGATTTATGGTCTTCCGCAAAATAGAATGATCTGTTTAAGTTTACATTAATCTTAAGAGGATAGAAATATGTAGTATGCTGTCAGTGTAAAATATGGGCCTACTCTACCAGAAGTTTTTTTCTTTTTCTTTTTTTTTTTTTGCTCACCTCTGAGGGTACAATGGGTGTACCTTTACAATTAGACCTAAGTTGTTTTGGAAATGTTTTCGATAAAAAGCAGGTAAAATTTCTGGCGCAACTTTTTGTTCTTGAGTTTGCGATTTGGCCCTCAGTGTACCAACTGCCCTGACCCGAGGCGGTGCGCTCGCCGCCCAGTAATCAGATCGACGCAGAAGGGAGCATTCTGATGCTTTAATGGATTATGTTTTCTGCTTTAAAAGAACAAAGACGGCAGTGCATTTGCTAGCAGGGCCTGCTGGGGGGGATGGAAAATGCTCCGATCTTAATGGAATGAGCTTAAGTGCGTCTAACGACAACAACTGGAAACACTACGTAAACACTACCAGAAACGCAAATACAGACGCCAGAGCACCACGATGGGCATGCCTGTCCCAGTGGTCAGTGAATTATTTCATTTACATTGTTCTTGCCATTTATAGACAGCCCTTATTCCCCTTCATGTAGTTCCAACTCAAACTTCCATGAAAACTTCAAAAAAAAAAAAAAAAAGAAGATTTTTATGAAAAGGGCGTATGCTCAAAAATCTGTGGCAGATAAAATAAATAAACTTGCAGACCTTTGCCAAGGCCAAATACTCAATCTCAAAAATGTAATGAAAGTTACAAATAATTTATACATCCACCCCATGATCCAAATTGACTTCAAAATGCAATAGGCTCATCCTTGGCCCAGGCTAAACCTTTCCAATTAGTTTCATAAAAAGTGGGCCAGTAATTTCTCTGTTATCCCGCTGAAAAACAGACTATCAAACAAACCAAATGGAAAACATGACCTCCTCGGTGGAGGTAATAACTGAACACATAATTGACTGAAATTTTTTGTCAACTCCGGAGCAATCCAGAGTTTTGTTGCCAAGTTGGCATTCTGATGGGTGATTGATCAAAGTTTGAATTTAACGAGAGACATACCACAACAAAAAAAAAAAAATGCAGTTCTGAGATTTGCTTGGCTCCGCTCAGTCAATCTTCCTCTACTGTCTTACAACACTCAACCCTCTCACTGGTTACCATCGAGTCCTTCTCTCTGTCCTTCTTTCCCTCGATCCATCTACCTCCCCCACCCGTCCCATCTCCCTTCCTCTATCTCTCTCCATCCGCCCCCTCTTTCCACGCTGTAGATGCGCTGAGCTAAGGGTTCCTGTATTGTAGACCTCTGCTCTATGTTGACACATATTAATTACCAAGACCATTAAGAAGGCTCCATGTAACTGGTGTCCCTGTTGGCTCTTTCCGTTCTGTCTAATTCTGCATCATCCGCCCGGGCAGAGATGCACAAACAGGGCGCCCCAATATCCCCCCCGCTTTAGATGGAAAAACAAACCCAGCAGCCCCCCCCCCCCCTTAGTTTAAACACAAGCATTCAGACGCACCTACGGGATCGATGCTGAGATCTCAAATAAACTTTTATTACCCACAAGGCCCGTGTCCCTAATCCACAGCTCTACTTCAAAGATAAACAGCAAATAAAAACATGGAAGGAGCAGAGAGTGGCTTACAGGGAAAATGGCTTGTAAAGTCTTCTGCTGTGGAGTTTGAAGACAAGGCTGCAGACAGTCGTGTAGGCCGTGAGGTATTGAGAGAGAATCCAGGCTGTTCTCTTACCCTTTAATGGCTGTTTGAGATGACGAGAAGGTCCCGCTGTACGGAGCCCCCTGGATTACTGCCTTTCATGTGCACTTGACCTCTCCCACTCCGCTATACTGAAGTTATTTGCTGTTTTCAGCTGGCGGGTCGCTAGTGAGCGTTGCCTTAAATGCCCTCTCCCTCGTGTATTACGCCGCATATTTTGAAAATATAAGTGGAAATGTTCAACCGTCCCCAAAGGATGCTGATGTTTTCCTGCACAAAGAGATTACAAATGGTTCTCAACGGAGAAAAAAAAAACTTAGCGAAGTTTATGGTTTCATTTAGTCAAAACAACACATGCGTTATAATGCAGTTGCTACATTTTAGCTAAATTGTTTTCTGTTGCTGACTGTATAAGAAAAAGATTGTTACTGGTATAATACCAAAACAATTGTTGGACTAGAACAGTCTTAGTTATTCCTGAGTTTAGTTTCTACTTAGAATGACCCAGGTAATCAGACAGGGCAAAAATTAAGAGGTTGTTGTATTATGGAGTAGAGAAAAAGCTAGACAGTGCTTTTTGGATGTACAGATGGACAAACATTGTTGAGGAAGGAGTTTGGTAGTTTGAGATACCATGTCGAGCAGTGGTATCTAATACGGTTCCTGGGGACCAAGCACTATCCTTTAGGTTTTCACCCCAGTCCTAAAGAACAACCTTCATTCATTTGTTACTGAACATGTCAAGCTGTGAATCCATGGAGTCAGAGGGGAAAACTGAAGGCCCTTGTTCTAAAAGTGCCTAAGCCACAAAATGTCAATTTTGAGAAAAAGGTTTTGGATATACAGTGAACAAAAATATAAATGCCCCATGTCAAATTTTTGAGTTTTTATTAACAGGAAACTGGAACCAAGAATCATCTGTGAACAGAACTCTTCTCCAGCGTGCCAAGGGCCATCGAACGTGAGCGTTTGCCCATGCGAGTCTGTTCCGACGCCGGACAGCAGTGAGATCCAGAGGTCGATTTGCAGTACTGCCCATCTGTCGGAAACAAACCCTCAAATGGCCTATCGTCTGATAGTTAACATTCAGCGGCACAGCGACTGCTCTGGTGGACATACCTAGATCCAGCATGCCAACGGCACGTTCCGCATGACCTGAGACATCTGAGGCATGATGACTTTTGACAAAATTTGTCCCCAGTATAAGGAGTGTCTGTGTACTGCTCATTCTGTCTGATCACCGTCTGGAAATGCCACACCCATGTACTGAGTGAAATATTTGCATCACTGAGCAAATGCGCACTGACAGAGGGATGTATTAAAAAATGGTACACAAATCAAGAGAAATATCCCTATTGTACAAGTAAAAGTCAGCATATGCTCACTTAGAGTTGTTAACTTCATGTGGCATCAATATTTGACGTGGGGTGTTTATATTTTTGTTCAGTGTTTAATAGATCCATAAAATCTGCTAATTGATGACTCCAATGCTAAAAGTACTTAAGTCACAAAATGTCCATTTTGAAGAAATTGGGAAAGTTAACCTTGGCGACTACAAAAGCCCTCATTCTATCATTACTTCACAGTGTGTGAAAATGCGGCTGTACTACTTGTAACACTAGGCGCTTCAATTAGAGTTGGAGTGAAAAGCTGCAGTTTGGTAGATCTCCAGAAACCGGGTTGGTTGCCTCTGATGGAACAGAGTTTCGAGAGTCAGTCAATCAGCGGTGTTCTGATTGATTTACTGAAGTTGAGAGATGGATCAGGTTAAACAGATGCAAATGGACAGCTCCTACTATGGGTTTGACAGCCAGGCTGTAGGCCTACAGGGAGACAGAGTTGATTTAGTGGCCTGGAAAATCCTTCTGTGCTGATCTTTCCATCTGTCCAATTTGATTCAGCCCAGAATTTTTTAACATCCGTGAATCTGCATGGATGGGGAACCTGGTGTGGGACAGAGGCAGGCTACATGGTGTACAGACTGACAGAGGGGATCCAGTTGCTCAGGCAGAGAAAGCTGGGTCCCAGCTCTGTGGTCGGGCCAGAGACCAGAAGTGCATTAGTTTTATGGCTGTGGAAGGGGAGACGGCGAGAGAGCGAATGAGCGAGGGGGAATGGCGTCAGCAGGGAGCTGATAGCTGCCACTGTATTATTGATCACAGGAAAGTGGCCCTCGTTAATATTTTAGAGGCGTTTATGATCCCCGAACTCTCGACATGGTGTGGGAAGCCAGGGAGGAAGGGTTTGGGTGCCTCTGCCCGTCCACAGAGGTGCGCCAGGGTCAGGGACAGGGCACAGAGCGCCATCTCGCCGTGCCAGACAGCAGAACCCCGCTGCCCCTCCGCCCAGCGACTGCTGTGTGGGCAAAACTGCAGGCAGACCACAGGCAGGTTAGCATCGACAAGTTACGGCAGTAAACTTTTCATAAGAGCCCAGTGAAAAGTAAAAGAAATTTGTCTGTCCAGTGTGAGAATGAGGGAGTGAGACAGTCACAGACAGGGAAGAAATCGATACGTTTCGTGATAAATGACATATTGAGATAGATGGTCAAAAGAGATTGACTTTTAAATATCTTTTATTGAAAAAAAAGGGAAAGAAAAGTTTTGAGTCGTGGCAGTCAAGCACCATTAAGCCCCTTGGCACCGAGAGAGAGTGAGAGAGAGAGAAAGATAGAAAGAGAGCCCAGGGCGGAGGGCGAGAATAGAGGGATTGAGAAAGAGATGTTTTTATTAATGTTTCTATCGATGGAGCGAGCTCTGAGTATTAACGGCAGACGTATTTAATGCTTTGCCGATACTGCGTATGTTTCTGGGGCCTGTAAATCAGCGGCGAGTGGAACAGGAGCGTCGGTGGGGGAAAGTGAGAGAGAGAGAGAGGGAAGAAAGGAAGGAGGAGGGGGACAGGGAAGAGGAGACCCTCCGCACAGTCCCCCTAACGTCATCCCCCCATCCCCTGGCAGATGGAAATCGGGCAGCGGCGCATCGCCCCGTCCCATCCCGTCCTGTGGGGCCAGATGGGGTGGGGCGGACACAGAGGGGCTGAATGACTCCGCGGGGCGTCTTTGTGCCCAAAATGAAAGGGAGGACAGAGCCGCCTAAGAAAGGGGGTGTTTTTCGGCGACGGCGTGTGGGGCGCAGGGCGCTGGGGGAGGGTGTGTGCCTCGGATGAATGTAGGGGTGTGGGGTGCTGTGTGTTTGTGTGTGTGTGTGTTCCTGTGGCTTTGTTTATATCTGCACTGTGGTTGTTTTAGTCTGGTCTGGGCTGACAGTGAGGCAAACTGCTGTTAGTACACAAGCGTTTCTCACGCATGTTTAGACTTTGGAGTTTTGTACTTTCGTCCGTGTTTGACAGTGTGGTTGTGTTTGTGTGCCAGTGCGTGCTGGAGGGTGGTATGTCGAGGGTGTATGTGTGTGTATGTGTTGTTGGTCAGACAAACTGCTCCTCCACACATACCTACAGCCTCCAGAGTTGCATTAACCCCACTGCCCTGACGACTGTGAGCTAATGGTGCTCACCTGGGGGCAGTGGGCTTATCCTATTTGGAATTTCAATTACCAGTAGCAATTAGTAAGCGTTACATCACCATAGGAATGTTAAGAACATTGTAATCACATAGTTGTGACCATACGCCTTCAAGATATTAGGGCGCCGGCGTAACCTGTTTGTACAAACTCCCTCAAGCCCCATCTTCTCAGCTACAGACCTGATAAGAGAGAAGCCTGGAATAGGAAGTGAAAGGCTGAAGAGGCGAGCTGGAGCAGGTTTCAAACCTGCGGTTCCACTTGGGTCAGATCCTAAGATGAGGGGTCATTAGCCCGGGTAACACAGAATATTTCCACAATTTTGCTGCAGTGCTGTGCCAAAGTTGTGACATTGACAAAACATTTTGGTGACATTGTGAAGACATATTCTGTTTGCGGGGATGTGCCCCTGAGACAAGCTTTTGTGACAAACACAATTGTGAATTCCAATGAGTTGTGGGAAGGATTATGGAAGCCCTGGCCAGGCTACATTTGAAGGGGTCGTGCAGGCCGGTCCGTTCTGGAGAATGGCGACTCTGGAAAGCTAGCGGCTGAATGAGGATGTGATCGGCTGCACATGCGATCAGGTGCACTTTTCTTTGTTGGTTGAAAAGACCGACTTTTGAAGGAAAGATGGATTTTTGATGGAAGGAAGACCCTCCTTACCCTTATTGGGGGGATATTTGTATTTAAAAGGTAGTTTGGCTGTGTGTATGGAGAGAGCTTAGAGTACAGCTGAGCTGCCTGCATTAATTTGTGATCTACAGAGTAAAGTTTGAGTGTTTGTGCATTTTCTGTGTGCGTGCGTGCATGTGTGTGTATGTGTGTGTTCCTGTGTTTTTGTTCGCGTGTGTGTGCATGTGTGTGTGAGTGTCAATTTATAGGTTCCTAGTGGCTCTTAGCTCGGGTTTTTACCTTGCAAAACTCGATGCAGCCCAGTTTTATCTGTGTTTGTTCATGTCTTTTTGCTGCTCAGTGTCCATCTAAACTACATTTGTGTGTTTCGCATCTTGAAAATATTAATATTACATAACACACAAAAAATATATAAATTTCTCAATGATAGGAACTAGCTCTGTTCATTTCTTGGTCCTTGTCAGTTGTCACCATCTATTTTATCCTTTCCTCTCTCAGGTGCTGAGTGCACGCCTTTATTTCAGACTCCCCTCTTCAGTCTGTCCTTGCCTCCCTCGATCTTCTCTCCTCCGTCTGTCTCGGAATCTCCTTCTCTCCTCAGTGTACATGCACAGCCCTCCAGCGGAGTTTGGGAATGGGTTTTTAAACGGCGGCGTGGAAAATAACATTTCTCCCGAGTGAAACGCTTATTAGGATCCCATCTGCCCGGGGCGGGGGGGTCTCCAGCTTTTTATGTTTTGAGTGGGAGGGGGGCAGGGGTTTGTGGGGGGGGTGGGGGTTGCTTTATTGTCTTCCTGCAGGGGTATCAGTGCCACAGAAGGGCGTTTATAACATGGGCTGTGGCCTGTGCAGTGGAACGGATGGGACCTCCCAGGAGCGACTGAGTGTGCACTGTGTGCGTGTGTGTTTTTACGCGTATTTATGTTTGTGTTTGTATGTGACTTTGCGCGTGTTTGTTTGTGCATTTGTAGGCATGTGTGCTCACGCATGGGCACGCTTGTGTGTTTGTGCTTGTGGGTTTTTGTGTGATTGGCTGAGTATGCATGTGTTTGTGTGTAATTGGGTGTATATGTGTGTGAGTGTGTGTGTGTGCGCGCTTGTGTGCATGTGTGTTTGGGTGTGTACATGTTTGTACGTGTTTGTGCAAATAAATGTTTTGATGTGCAGAGTGAAACTTCTGTCTGAGTGAAACGAGCATGTGTGTGTGTGTGTTTGTGTTTGTGTGTGTGTGCACGCGGACATGGCTGGGCTGTGCTCAGTGTATATGCGGGTGGCCTGTAAGACAAAGAGTAGTTTCAAACTGCGGTCTCCAATTACGATATTTCAGATAGACAGCACACTGGGAGAATATCTGCATCCACTGATTAACGTCACAATCACAGAAAGTGCCTGGATGTGTTAGATTGATGGAGGGACTGTTTAAGTACTGGGCGCTTAGACTGTTTGCTTGAGCTTTTCACTTGCTTAGAATCATCTAATTACTGTTGTCCTGCTGCCTTATTTTCCATTTCTTCTCTCTAACTTAATTGTTGACTGACTTCGTTTGGTATGTTAGTGTTTCGCTTCAAGTCTTCTATGGAAAGGAGAATTTTGTCTCAGTGGTGTATTCTAGGGTGAAAAAAAATTAATTTTTTGTTGATTTTATGAGAATTGTGATGGTTAATATTCAACATATTTTTCATCATAGATATTCATCAAATTTGAGACAAACTGCAACAGCAGTAGCTTCTTTTCTTTAATCTGTGTGCCGTGCTGGCAGGCAGGTTGGAGGATGGCGGGATCCAGCCCTGGGTCTGGCTGGAATGCAGGTACCTGTATGTATTGAGCGGCTGCCAGGGTCTGCAGTGGTGGATAAGGGTGTATGCTGGTGTGTTGAGAGGTAGTCAGGGTGTGCAGTGGTGGATAAGGGTGTATGCTGGTGTGTTGAGCGGCTGCCAGGGTCTGCAGTGGTGGATAAGGGTGTATGCTGGTGTGTTGAGTGGTAGTCAGGGTCTGCAGTGGTGGATAAGGGTGTATGCTGGTCTGGTGTGTTGAGAGGTAGTCAGGGTGTGCAGTGGTGGATAAGGGTGTATGCTGGTGTGTTGAGAGGTAGTCAGGGTGTGCAGTGGTGGATAAGGGTGTATGCTGGTGTGTTGAGAGGTAGTCAGGGTGTGCAGTGGTGGATAAGGGTGTATGCTGGTGTGTTGAGTGGTAGTCAGGGTCTGCAGTGGTGGATAAGGGTGTATGCTGGTGTGTTGAGTGGTAGTCAGGGTCTGCAGTGGTGGATAAGGGTGTATGCTGGTGTGTTGAGAGGTAGTCAGGGTGTGCAGTGGTGGATAAGGGTGTATGCTGGTGTGTTGAGAGGTAGTCAGGGTGTGCAGTGGTGGATAAGGGTGTATGCTGGTGTGTTGAGAGGTAGTCAGGGTGTGCAGTGGTGGATAAGGGTGTATGCTGGTGTGTTGAGTGGTAGTCAGGGTCTGCAGTGGTGGATAAGGGTGTATGCTGGTGTGTTGAGAGGTAGTCAGGGTCTGCAGTGGTGGATAAGGGTGTATGCTGGTGTGTTGAGAGGTAGTCAGGGTGTGCAGTGGTGGATAAGGGTATATGCTGGTGTGTTGAGAGGTAGTCAGGGTGTGCAGTGGTGGATAAGGGTGTATGCTGGTGTGTTGAGTGGTAGTCAGGGTGTGCAGTGGTGGATAAGGGTGTATGCTGGTGTGTTGAGAGGTAGTCAGGGTCTGCAGTGGTGGATAAGGGTGTATGCTGTTGTGTTGAGTGGTAGTCAGGGTCTGCAGTGGTGGATAAGGGTGTATGCTGGTGTGTTGAGAGGTAGTCAGGGTGTGCAGTGGTGGATAAGGGTGTATGCTGGTGTGTTGAGAGGTAGTCAGGGTGTGCAGTAGTGGATAAGGGTGTATGCTGGTGTGTTGAGAGGTAGTCAGGGTGTGCAGTGGTGGATAAAGGTGCATGCTGGTGTGTTGAGAGGTAGTCAGGGTCTGCAGTGGTGGATGAAGGAGTATGCTGGTGTGTTGAGAGGTAGTCAGAGTGTGCAGTGGTGGATAAGGGTGTATGCTGGTGTGTTGAGTGGTAGTCAGGGTCTGCAGTGGTGGATAAGGGTGTATGCTGGTGTGTTGAGAGGTAGTCAGGGTGTGCAGTGGTGGATAAGGGTGTATGCTGGTGTGTTGAGAGGTAGTCAGGGTGTGCAGTGGTGGATAAGGGTGTATGCTGGTGCGTTGAGTGGTAGTCAGGGTGTTTAGGGCAATTTTACGCTAACCCAGGCCATCAACAATACCTCAAAAAATGAGCAGTAATTCCTACTTTATACTGGGTACGGCTGATGATGTTGATATGTATTTGGAAAAGTAGCTCATGAGCAATCATCATGCCAAGTTTCATCAACATCGGCCGAGCACTTTTCCTACAATGTCCCAATTTGTCCAAATATTGGACGGAATATTGTGTCTCATAAAAATGTATCATTTACATGAACTGTTGTAGCTTTTGTTTGTGACACATCAACTAACAGATCGATATGTCACAAAAAATGAAAGCTATTTGCCTTGAGTGTGGAGCAAATATTTATTCACCTTTCATATTTTTTACTTTACACTATTTTTTTCCGTCCAACATGTCCACTCCGACACATTGGTCTGTAACTATTGCAACAGAAAGGGGAAGCCCATTATTTTGGATGTATATAACGGACATAATGAAGAGATATTCAATAAAAATTCAATATTTTACATTGTTGGTACTTCCACCTGTTGTCAAGGTACCAAACATCTTCCGTCCAAACGTGTCCACTCCGACACATTTGTTGTTCTGCTTGTTGTGTGTCTTCAGTGTTGCTGAATGTAAGACATTTTCTGTTTAATACTTAGGCAAATATACGATAATGATTTTCGTAACTATAAGTTTCTGAAAGGTCACATGCTTCTTTATTACATGTAGGCCGGCCAAGAATAATGTCCAGTGATTGTCCACTACGACACAGGGCATGAAAAAATATTTGGCTTCCAGCAGAAGTGGAAGACATTCGAGATGAATCAGCTACCATCGACTTTATGAAGCCCCTGGCTGGACGGAATCGTTTTGTATGGCCCGCAAAGCCTGAAAGGGACACACTCCCTGTTCAAGAGATCCTAGCAATGTAGCCTGGATGATCCGCCTGCTCCAACTCCCAGACGACATTTCAGTCTCCCAGATAAAAACACATGGTTGCTGAAGCCACTATGGCCAGTTAAATGAAATGATTGTATCCCTGGACAAGGTCGGCGATACCATGGATGATGTCCAAATGTTTGTCCACTCCGACACACATGGAGCATGTTCAAATATTCTGTGTTAACGACATTCAAGGCTTAGTTCAGGGTTCTGATGTTAGAGATAACACTAGTAACTTTAAGAAGATACAAGAGAACTGTCTTTGCAGTATTATTTTGCCTGTTTTGGAAGAATAACTTTAGTAAATTTTGTAAATGTTAATTTTTTTACATTTGGCTAGTAAGCGAAATTCTTTCTCTAAATTTAATTAGCAGTACTTGGCATTAGCATAAAATATGATTTGGTGAGCCTACTCTGCAATATAGATGACCCAACACATGGTTAAAAGGTTTATTGTATAACTCTTGTTTATGTCTAAAAAACATCCACTCCGGCACAAACTAACTAGAATTGTCATTGAGGCAATTGATGACGAACAATTTAGCCAATGACAAAAGCAGGAGCACCTACAGATGGGTCAGGTGTTTGACTTTGGACATAACTATGCAATTTATTGTGTAATTTGCACACTCTAACAAGCAGTTTGCATGAGCATTTTCAAATTTTGCAGATAAAACTTGCAGAAAACTTAATGTTCTCAGTTCTTTCATGATACATATAGACATGGAAGTATTTTGTATCAAATATGAATGTTCAGGTGTTATTACAGATAAGCAAACCACAACATTTTGGGACATACCATATTCTGAGGTGCACAATTTTTTAGTGGTTGAATAAATAATTTTTCGCAAGTAACTCAACTTTTTGTTGTTATCGCAAAACTGTCATAACATCTGTAGCTTATTAAGATTATTTTTTCATAAATATAAGATCTGTTGTTTTAACACCCACTGGAAGTAACTTAACAAAATGCATTTCTAATTTTGACCCCATGAGAAATGGATGGCCTAAGTTAGTGTGAAATTGCCCTTTAGTGATGCATAAGGGTGTATGTTGGCAAAAAGAGTGGTAGTCATGTTATGCAGTGATGGATGAGGGTGTATGGTGCCATGTTGAGTGGCAGTTGGGGATAAGGGAATATGTTGGCGCGTTGAGTGGTAGTGCGGATATGCAGTGGTGTAAAGGGTATTTGCTGGGGTTTTAGTTTTAGTCAGGGTGTTTAGCAGTGGATAAAGGTGTACGTTGGCAAAAGTAGTGGACTTGTTATGCAGTGGCGGATGAGGGTGTGTGTTGCCCTGTTTAGTGGCAAATGGGGTGTACCTTGGTGGACAGGGATATATGTTGGCATGTTGAGTGGTAGAGAGGGTGTACAGTGGTGGATAGCGGTGTAGACAGACTTGTTGAGTGGTAGAGAGGGTGTACAGCGGTAGATAGCGGTTTAGACAGACTTGTTGAGTGGTTGAGAGGGTGTACAGCGGTGGATAGGGGTGTATGCCGGTGTGTTGAGTGGCAGTTGGGTTATGCAGTGCTGAATGAGGGCACATGTTGCCGTGTTGACTGGCAGATGGGGGGTGCGGTGATGGATGAGGGCGCATGGGTTAAGCAGATAAATATTGTACGACACTGGAAGAATGCGGGTCGCCTGCGGTCTCTTCCGCTCCCAAAGTATTTCACTTCTGCTCTCCTTCCTCTGGCGCTGCAGTGGCCGCCTGGCAGGAGAGTTTAAATTCCTCTCTCGCTCCGATCCCTAATCCCAAAAATATCAGAACTGGCTGCTGGCAGACAGAGAAACTCAGGGAGATACAGAGTGGGCTCTAAAGGTCAGGCAAGGGACAGAGCCAGAGGTGAAGATACCCCCTTTTCCTGTTCGAGTGTAGCCACATTTTTTAGATAGACATCGGTCTGTGAATTAAAAATAGCCTTAGCATGCATGTGTATGGTATGTTTTGGTATGTTTGAATGACTGAATGTGCGACTAAAGGTACAGTGTGTGTGCGTGCATGGATGTATGTGTGTGTGTGTGTGTATGTGTTTGCGTGTGAGGCAGGGCTGGTATTTATGTTCAGTTTGGATGTATATTTTGCGTGTATGTGTATATATTTGCACATTTATGCAAAGTCTGTCAATGTTTGTGCATGCGCGCACAGTATGTTAGTGTATGTTTGTCCATTTATGTTCAGTCTGTGTGTTTGCTTGCGGATGTATGTTCAGCATGTGTGCGTGTTTGTGCATGTGTAGGCATAGTTTTTGCATATATTTCTGCATGTGGGTACAGTATGTGTGCATTTTTGTGCATTTATATTAGTTTGTGTGTGCATATTTGCACATCTATGTACAGTATATGTGTGTTTGTGTATGTGCTATATATACGGTAGGTGTGTTCTTGTATTATGCTGCGTATACAGTCACATGCAGGCTTCTCACCTGCTGACAGGCAGATGGGCAGCACGGCCGACCTCATTCTCGCCTCTCCTGCGCGACGGAGGTGTGCGGGGATTAGCAGGTGAGCCAGGTGCCGGGCGGCACAGAGGGCCCTGCAGGCAGGTAGGGGCAGGTACCGGGCCTGGCGCCAATCAGCTCCATGGCGCCCGGCAGCAGCTAGCAGGCCCCACCCCCTCTCCCATTAGGGTGTATGAGCACAGTGCTGAGGCTCTGTGGTGGCAGTGTAAGGCCACCACAGGGCTGTCTCAGTTTGGATTATCAAAGCAGATGGGTGGACAAGCTGGCTGCTGAGTGCTTCATTAACTCCCAGAGTGTTCAGTCAAACTGAAGCGCCCCCGAACCGGCAAACAGACCAGGAGGCAGGGGCGGCTCCTCTCCAGATGGAGGAACCCTGTTCATTTAGCATTCAAGGCCAAGATTTCAGTCAATTCCTCTCCTTTACTTAAATGCCCTTTTAAAGTGTGTTTATTCCCATTATCCACGCCTTATTTATCCAGCAGAAGTAAACCTTTAAAAAGCTAATCTGAGATATACGTACTAGAAAACATTCCGAAAAGCAATACAGAAAAACTGACTTGAATGCTTTTGAGATAAATGTTTTGCGGGAGCATGGTGCGCGGTGTTGACAATATGTTTTGTTGATTTTTTTTCTCATTCCAGAAGCTACTAGGCCTGTATGATTAAAAAAAAAATTCATTCCGTTGTACCTTTTCTGAATAGGGTAAAAGCATGACATTTAAACAAATCACAGAAGTCTTGCTTACTGTTCTGAGAATTTTGAAACCAGCTGGTCAATTTATTTTTGAGGACCAGGGTACTGCAGCGAGTGCTTCTTTTTTGCTTTAAAATCAGATATTGTGGTCAGTTCAGCAATTTCTACAAGAAACTCTCAGAGCTGATTCTTTTTTGGAAGGAAAAAGCATTTCACTAGCATTTATTTGAAAGTCACAGTTAAGGGCGAATGCTAATTCAATCCAGGCCTGACTGTATTGATCGAGAGGTGGACCTTGGATGCTATTCTTGTGATTTGACAGAGCTATCATCGCTGGGCTGTCCATCTTACGTGCGTGTACACCAGCTATTTTAATTCATATGAGCACTAGTATTATGTAAAAGAGTTTGTAGGTATAGTTTAGCGAACTTCTGTGTTCAGGTCCAGGTTTATACGATCTCTGTGGCATGAGGAGATGGTAACGCGACTGGTTCTGACTGATATCGTAACAGACGCAGAGGTCAGGGGCACTGGCACTGGTGGATGCACAAACAGGGTCGGGACGTAATATCCGGGACTATTCTCTTCTGCATCTGTTTGGGCCCGCGCTGCGTGCCAAAGTGTATTATCGGTAATAATCTGGACTGCAAGGTGACAGGTGCACACACCAGGGGACAGGAAAGGTCGGTGGATATGTTAGAGCGAATAACTACATGTCAGAGAAATGTGACATTCAACGCTGGAGACAACGGAGGTGTACGAGCTGAATAATGTGGACATCCTGATGCCAGCTGTGACAGATGTCCTGATATGTGAACAGGACTGTGTCAGAGATTGTCTGATAGATGTATGCACAGAATGGCACAGTGCTTAAACCAACCGGCCTAGATAGACAAAATGGGATCCAACATGTAAGAGCAGTAATACACTGATCTGTGGTACTCTGACGGACACTACAGCCATCCTTTATGCTTACTCGCGCTAATGCGCGCGTGTGTGTGAGTGTTTGCGCATGTGCACCCGTATATCTCTATTTGTGTTTGCATGCATTAGCGACTTAAAGTGCGCAATGTGTGTGTGTGTGTGAGTGTGTGATTGTTTGTGTGTTTGTGTCCTGTAAGTGACAGTAATACAGTGGTCTGGAGTGCGTAAATCTCCCAATGAAAGAGTCAGCAGTCAGCCCCGCATTAGCACAACAATTTACACATCTGTCCCCGAGCCACAGGGCCGCAGCAAGTCAGGAATAATGAACTAACAATCGACTGGAGACACACGGGGTGGTGCGGGGTGGGAGGTTAGGGGGAGAAGGGGGGTGAAGGGGCTCGGTAAACAGGATATTCAGGGAGTTTAATGGCAGTTAAACCCCCCATCCCCCCAAAAGAGTGGAGTGTTTGCGGGCTCCTCGTCTTGTCTGCCTTTCATCTGATCCTAAGAGGAACACTCAAGATGAATGTGTTTTGCTGCATAATTACACACAGTTGTCCAGGATGAGAGGTGCGCGTCTCGCCAAATATCTGCTGAACTCCCTCTGATGGGCCCAGATGAAAGGGCTGATTTGACAAGGCGGATCCCCCCCTGCGTCTGTCATTATTGCTGTAATAACAGTTATTCGGGCCGTCCTCCGTCGCGGCCCCTGCAAGCGCGAGCACTGCAGCGCTTCAGCAACTGTGAGATAAATGATTTTTTTATTTATTCATTCCTTTGCACGATGAACTTTTATTAGTTCTTCAACGGCGCAAGAAACAACAGACATTCCACTTAAGAGGGTAAAAAAAATGGCCCCTCCCCTCATCACTGTCAATCCATGCAATCGATCCCTAACTGCTCGTCACAAAATGCATTAATCGCTCCATATGTACGCCTGGGCGTGCACTGTTTATTAAATCACTGGGAACGAATAAAACGGACTCAAAAATAAATACAATTAAGGAGTGATGTAATGAATATTAATACAAATCAACTAGAAAGACACAAACACAGCAAAATGTTCAGAGTTAATTTGACCCTTACTGAGCGGAATCTACTCTTCAGGAGTCTATCTGAGTCTGCTTTTGCCATAATGGAAACAAACAGACTTTTTAAGAGTTAATATAACTGAACATTTTGCTGTGTAGGAATAATGTAGACGAGGTGCGTATGTAAAATACATCACGTAGGCCTGTGCTAATGATCTAACAGTAGCGGCACAAGACAAAATTGTTGCAAGATAAAGCTATTTAAAGGCTGCAGCATCTGCCCTGGAGGGTAATAAACTCGCACTGACGTCGCCTCACTTTCTGCTTTGCTCTTCGTTTGTCCTCCCCTGAATAATGGTGAACAGCAGGTTCCGTTAGTGGTTCCTCGTTCCTGGCTAGTTTTACAATCGCATCCTATGACCGCCGCTGAAAACTTTGTTTGCTTGTTTACCCTGCAGGGTTAATGCAGTGAATACACACATACGCTCACTGGGGATATTTCATTGCAAAAATAAAAGAACCCAAAATAAATCTCAAGCAATCTGTTATTATCTTTTTTTCTAAATCAGGCTTGCATTTTAAGAATAACATGAAGCAGCTGGGAGCTTTTCAAGGTTTGCGTTAATTTAAAACCAGCTAATATTTGTACTTGAGAGGAAACAGTCAGATGAAGAGAAGTCTCATTACAAGACAAAAAAATGTGTCAAGGAGGGCTTTTTTTGCCTGGTGTTTTGTGGTGTTTTGTTCCTGTTTGAGGTGTTAATGTGCTGAAATGCGCTATTTATGAGGTTAACACAGCAGTGAACTTCACTCCTCACCCCACCCCAGCACCTCCTGGTGTATGGTTAACTGCGTGGCTGACTCTCCACCCCTCTTGTCAATAACCTGTGGGGGGATGGGGAGGGCGTGGGGCGTGTCATTCATCCTGGGTGGGAATTTTGGGAGGTGACCCCCCTCCCCCCCTCTCTCAGCTGGTCCCCCATCCTCTCTCCTCCCCCTCTCTTACTCTCTAGCAGTGGTGCAGTCCCCTGCCCCAGACCGCAGATCCAGGCCCAGTTGCAGTTGCAGTGCGGAAAACAGTGAGCAGCACGTATCCAATGACCTAATGGATTAAGAGGTGGCAATTTTTGCTCAGCTGTGGGGATACAGCACCTATCACTTCCAGGAAGTGCTACTGTTACGCCTATATCTAGACCATTGTGTGTGTCTGTGTGTGTGTGCGTGCGTGTGTGTGTGTGTGTGCCTGTGTTTGTCTCTGTATGTGTATGTGTGTTTGAGTGCGTGTGTGTTTTTGTGTGTCTTTGCGCGTGTGCCTGTGTCTGTGTGCTTCGTGTTTTTGTCTTAATGTGTAATTGAGAAGGACTGACAAAGACCAGCAGTCCACAAAGGGGTCAAAGTTCACCTCCCTCACTCTTAACCACTGAAATTTCTCAGAGGAAACTCCCCAGACCTGTGGAAGTGTGTGTTTAAATGCCTGCCTGCAGCCTTTAGCATTTGTATATCCATCCCTGCATACGCTCATAAACACAGGTGTGTGTGTGAGCTCCGGAACACTCTGTGCTGATGTGCTGGGTCTCTGTGCTGCCTCCGCTCGCCTCTTCATTTGTCCCTCATTCCTGTCTCCTGTGTACCATTAGCCTGGTCACTTCCTGTGCAGAAGGGTTGCAGCAGTATTCTGGGATTTCTTGAGTTCTGGCATGGACTTTGCAATGTGTGTCCTCAAATTTCTCATTATAGTTTTGGAATGTTTGATTTTAGTGGAGAAAAGTATGAGTGTAGCTTTAAATCATTCGATTATTACTGTAAATTGTTGATTTTACTCAATGTTAGAGACAATTTTTTGAGTTTTTTTTTTGTAGTTGGGAGATTTGATTTAATTTTAATCATTCAAATTTAAGCAGATGGGGGCCTGTGTCTTTAGTAAAGGCAGTGGAAAAACACTCAGAAAATAAACCCGGAAAAACATGGCACACACATAACAACGCGCATAACAACGCGCGAGCGCACACACACACACGCACACACACACGTGGCCGCCCTACCTCGATCCTGACAAAGCCAGGATTTTCCTTTTTATGATGTTTGCTCTTGGGATTATGTCACCATAATCTCTTTAGACTATAATTCAGATTATTATGTTTTTTATTGTGGCTGAGTGAGTGTCTGTCCGCTGGACTTCACCTTCTGTAAAATTGATTAAAAACACAACTGCTGCCCCAGATTCTCGCTGAAGGGGTGGGGGCTGGAGCTAAATCAATAAATACATCATGTTTTAATATCGGAAAGAGAAGCTGGGAGAGAGACACGGAGAGGGCGAATGGGGCTTTTGTATGTGTTTAGTCCCATATCTCATTATCCGCCCTGTCCGCTGCTGTGGATTCCATGTGATGTCAGGTATATGATCTGGGTTCCCACTGACTCCCCAGCTGTTCCTCACAGTGTTTTGTGCACTTGAACTGAGCTTTGGGAAACAGCAGGCATGCTGCGTGTGTGCATGCATGCATATGCGTTTGTGTGTGCGTGTGTGTGTGTGTGTGTGTGTGTGTGTGTGTGTGCGCGCATGTTTGTGTTTGCATGTGAGTAAGGGTTTGTGTGCTAATGCATGTGTGTTTATGTGTGTATGTGCATGTATGCATGGATGTTTGTGTTTGCATGTGTGCAAGGGTTTCTCTGTGTACGCGTGAGTGTGTATGTCTGTGTGTGTGAGCATGTGCCTGCATACATTTCTATGCTTGCATTCTTGGTGGCAGGGTTCAGGCAGAAGATTCTGAAGAAGAAAAGACACTGACCATGCAACAGTGAGAGAGCGAAAAAGACGGAACGAGAAAATGAGAGAGAGCAACAGAGAGAGAGAGAGAGAGAGAGAGAGAGAGAGGCCCTGTTGTTGCTCTCTCTTTGATCGCTCTGCACTCTCATTATCTGGCTCCTTCTATCTCTTTTTCCTGTTTGTTTGTTCTTCTTCAATTAAGATAAATGACAGAGGGAGAGATCAAGACCCAGTGTGTATTATAAGGGGCCCGGGGCCAGAAGGGTGTGTTCCTCTGTTAATGTGCAGTAAGTTATTATTTAGAAAAACACAGGGCCTTCAGAGAGCACAGCTGCAGCACAGCCCACACAAGGGCTTTGGCCTTTACAGTTACACACAAACCTTTTCTCTCCTCTTTCCTCCTTGCATTGGAGGTTGCACTCTATTTGGCACTTTTCTTCAAATGTAATTTCTTAATGCTCAGCTGCCATGTTTTTTTAAATGAGTGTTTTCAGGAACTCTGCCCCCCCTTTTGAGTGGCAGACAGACTGGAGCTGGCACACACACCGCAGTCTATAGCCATTAAGGTGTAAGATCACTCTTACAGAACTGCAAAAAGTTTTAGGCATATTGAAAGCTATGGCAGAGAAGCTTCCAAAAATCCTAAAAGAAATGGCTCCTGAATATTGAAAAATGTACCATAAAGAGCCATGAACTGTTAAAAACTAAATCAAATCCATATTTGGTGTGACTACCCTTTGGTTAAAAATTGGGTGCACTGTCCTGTATTTCCAGGCAGTCTTGGTGATGTTGGGATCAGAGCTCAGTCTGTATCAACCATCTTTAATAAAATACTAATATTTATTCGTAAAAATTATTTCTAAATTAGCATTTGGTCATCTCAAATGTTCATTTTGCCCTCAGAAAAATGACCGTGGAAGATAAAATTAACATTTTCAATTTTAGATATGATCATTTGGGGAAACTAAAACTTTTGCATGGTACTGTGTCCAATCAGAATGCTCTGGTCGGTCATTCTAATGCCTGTGATCCACCTACGCTTTTAAGGCTTCCACACGCAAGCAATCGTGGCCAGTCGGAGGCTTTTGGAAGAGCCAGGAACCATCCAAAACTCGCGCAAACAATCGTGGAGTCAGATTGATTGGTGGAAAAATTTAATCCCATGATCCACTAAGGCAAGCATTTCCGATTGATTTTTGCCAACGTCTAAAATAAATATGGTGGTTGTTTTTGCAAACGGTTTCTAATTGGCTAATTGCAGAGGAAATATTCACCACCTAGTTTGTACTTGACCAACTGCGTCCTTCCGACAACTCATACCTTCCGACAAAATCAAACTGGTTTGATTTTGTCGGAAGAGGGATCTGCGTGATCTGATCCAGTGGGAACCTCTCTTATTCAAGCGGAAGGGTCGGTTCAGGTCAGGAGTCTTGATCCACCTACGTCTTGCGCGTAACGGAAATTTCCACTCGTATTAGCTCGTAACTGGTCGGAAGGGGAGAATCGGGACAATCGGAGACCTTAAAAGCGTAAGTGGATCAC
This sequence comes from Gymnothorax reevesii, assembly GCA_029721435.1. Lineage (NCBI taxonomy): Eukaryota > Metazoa > Chordata > Actinopteri > Anguilliformes > Muraenidae > Gymnothorax > Gymnothorax reevesii. The sequence continues at coordinate 47,680,392 of CM056591.1, forward strand.
AGACATTAAGCTGCTTTCACACCGGATGCGGAATAAATTTTTCGCACGTCATTACATTCAAAGTCAATGCAAAGACAGGGAAATGTGTGTATTCGCGTCTTTACATTGACTTTGAATGTAATCTGTCGTGCGAAAAATTCGTCCCGCATCCGGTGTGAAAGCAGTTTAATGCTGATGCAGTAGTTACTTCTGGCGAATAGAGAGTGATCGGGTTTTAATTCGCTGGGTTAGAATAATAAATAAAAAAAAACTGTGGCCGCGTAGGGGACAGCTCCGATGGACGGGAGATGCGCTGAGGAGGCGAGGGGAGCGTCGGAGGTGCAGTGAGGGGACAGGTCAGGCTGTAGGAAGGGAGGCATTATGAGCTGCATAAATTAGCTCTCTTCTGACGACGAGGCTCCGCTGCTGAATCGCGCTGTCAGGACCGCTCATGTCCTCTCCGCAGAGCTCCTGTTCTCTCTCTCTCTCCTCCGTCCCGCTGCCGAACGGGCCCAGAATCAGCTCGTGTGGTTCCCACCCTGTCTTTACCTCCACATTTAAGACATCAGTGCTTTAGCCCTCTCTTAAGTGTAAGACCCCACTTTACGTCCATACTGTCCTGTTAATGTGCCTCTTATCAGAGATTTTAATGCTAGCTGCAAAAAAGTCAATACCTGAGTTTTACTGAGCAGCTTGCGATAGTAATTTCATCTAATATTTCGCCTGCAAATCTCAATCCTATATAATTTTTCATAAAAATGGCAAAAAAAATAAAAAAATAAAAATTAGGCCACTAAGGCTGCTTTGCCTACAAATATTGTATTTATACGAGGAAAGAAAACTTAACAATAAGACTTAATAAGACAGTTATTATTCCTTCCTCACTTTCTTTTGCTGCGATGAGTAATTTAGGATTGCAGCTCTTGTTAAAGTCATTTAATGAGTGTTTGCCGGTCTGTGTGTGTGCATGTGGATGTGCGTGTGTGTATGGCAGTGTGTATGCATTTTGCTCGCACGTGTTTTTGTGTTTGTGTGCGGCGGACTGGGGGGGTGTATTGGCAGGACCTCATTAATAATGAATGGCATCGCACTCTAAGTACTGCAGCTGTGGATTTCTAAAAGGATCTGAGTTGCTGTTATGCGCTGCATAAGGATAGCATGGGGAAGTTGTTATTAACGGAACACTGCTAATCAATAATGGAGTCAGTTGTAAAGACGAGGCAGATCTTCACAATTTATAAATATTAGCTTATTACGAGTCCTGTGTCCTGGGATCAGAGTTTTTTTCCTTCCTGAGGTTGGATATGTAGTGCTGACTTTCTGAATAGTCTAAAGTGTCCAGTGCTTGTCTTTGTTCTATCTGGGCTCGATAGTAAACTTGGTGCCTCTTGGCGCACTTTGAAGTGCCTCTGCTGCTTGTTTTATTCTGACAGTGCTGCCCTTAAAGCCTTGCGCACAGTCCTGATGAGGTCCCACTCGTGAGTTTGTGCAGGATGTTGCAGGGCATTATGGGATGTGTCAGCTCAGAGGGACTTCAGAGAGGGACCTGAGCTCAGACTGGGCTTCAGAGATACACTGTCTGTGTAGCTTCTGTGAGAAATAACTCTCCCTAATCATTACCAAAGGCTGTGCATACAGCCATGGAACAAAGAGTCTCGGCAGAAAAATGGACGTCTCGCTGATGTGGAGTGTGTGTGTGTGTGTGTGTGTGTGTGGGTGTATGGTTATGTGTGTTTGCGCGTGTGTGGTTGTGTGTACATGTGTGTGTGTGTGCCGGCGTTTGTGTCCGAGTTTGTGTGTCTTTGTGTGTGTGTGTGTGTGTGTGTGTGTGTGCGCGTGCATGTATGGTTGTGTGTGTTTGCGTGTGTGTGGTTGTGTGTACGTGAGTTTATGTGTGCGTGTGTGTGCAGGTGTATGCGTCCAAGTGCGTGTGTGTGTGTGTGTGTGTGTGTGTGTGTGTGCGCGTGCGTGTATGGTTGTGTGTGTTTGCGTATGTGTGGTTGTGTGTACGTGTGTTTATGTGTGCCTGTGTGTGCGGGCGTATGCGTCCAAGTGCGTGTGTGTGTGTGTGTGTGTGTGTGTGTGTGCAGGCATTTGCATGCGCTCGCATGTGTGTGCATGAGCTCTTGTTGTGGGGACCTCTCGTTCTCCTCTTCCAGACGCTGATGCTGTAACACTGATTGCACAAACTGATTACTGCCGAGCTTCCAAGGTTAAGCAGCTCTGACTGGTATAATCCAGAGTTCAACTCACTGGGTCTGCTGGAGAGGAAGCCATTATAGATGTGCCCCTCTCTCCAACCCAAAGCGGACGCTCCGCACTCAGTTTTTTCGGCTCTGCTTGCTGAGCCCTGTGTGCCCCTGTTAATTATGTGCTGAGGTTATGAGCTGCAGCCTCCTGGCCATTCTTGACTCGGCAGTTCAGCCCTGTAACGGCAGAGTTCATTGCCGTCACTTTTGTCTGTCAGAACGGCCTTTGTGACTGAACGTGCTCTGCTGAAATTGCTGGGAGGAGCTGGAGCCTCCGACAGAAGACTTGCCTGCCGTCTGACCCGTTTGCTCGATTTTCTTTTCTTTTCTTTATATAGAAAGGAAATTGTTTGATTTGAGTGGAGCCGCTAGGCTTTGTTTTTACGATCAATACCCTTGTATCCAGGTCAGAGAGGGGAACGTATTTATCTCTGTAAATTTCTTATCTCTCTCTTTCTATCTTTCTCTCCCCTTTGCTCTCTCCCTCTCCCTCTCTCGATTTCTCTCTCTAACTTTGTCTCTGGCGACTTCCGTCTGTCTCTGGTTGGCCCACATTTTTCTCTCCGACTCTCCTCACCTTTTGCCTCACCCGTTCCGTCCCAGTGCGCGGCGAGTTGTTTGTCGCCCCCCGTTGGGTGTGTATGGAAAGCGCCTGTCGCAGTAAATCTTGTGTCAGGGTTTGGCTGGAGGCAGAGGAGTGATGAAGAGGCTCTTTATCATCCTAATGGGAAAAGCAGACCTCTTAACCAAGGAGAACGGGCGCAGCGCAGCCCAGCGGCAGCCGCTACGCAGGGGGTCCCGGCGGGGATCATCCACGCCGACCCTAAACAGCTGGTGTGCACACTGACTGCGCCACCATTACAAAGTGACACCGCACCACTCTCACTGTGCTGACGCTAAAGGGGCCCTGTCCACAGTGACTCTGTTGGGCAGCCATGGGGACATTGTGTATCCCCAATGACTTTCTTCTTCTGTTAAAGGGAAACTGTCCACAATGACTGTTCTGCCGCTGTAGGGACTTTGTCCACAGTGATTCTGTTCTGCAGCCTTGGGGATATCGTCTATCCCCAATGACTTTCTTCTTCTTTTAAAGGGACACTGTCCACAATGACTGTTCTGCCACCATAGGGACACTGTCCATCCACATTGACTCTTTTCTAATCCTATGCTGTGCTGTCCTCAATGACTCTGTCCTTCTGCTAAAAGGACACTGTCCATGATTACTTTGTTCTGCCACTATAGGGACGTCGCCCTTCAGCAATGACTTGCTTATACTGTTGAAGGAACACAGCCCATCATGACTTTGATCTGTCACTATAGGGGCATTGTCCATTCCCAGTGTGTTTTTTCTACTGCTAAAAGGAAACTGTCCACAATGACTCTGTCCCACTGATAATGGATACTGTCTGTGATGACGTTGTCCTGCTGCTATAGGGATATTGTCCATCAGCCATGACTCGCCTCAGCCGACGATGACTTTGTTCTGTCACTGTAAGGACATTGCCCATTCCCACCGACTCTCTTCTTCTGCGCACAATTACCCTGTCCTACTGCTAAAGGGACACTGTCTGCGATGACTTTGTTCTGCCACTGTATAGGGGCATTGTCCATCAGCAATGACTCATTTCTACTGTTAAAGACACTCAGTTTATAACGACTCTGTCCTGCCGCTAAGGGACTATTTGACCTTACGGAAGAAACACTGCCCACTGAGGCTCTACACCTGCGCAAATGTTTTATTTGGGAAAAAGGAGAAAATAAAAGGGAGAGTGGTAGACAGACAGGTGAAAGGTTAAGTGGTTGAGTGTCAGAGGGGAGGAGAGAGGTGAAGGGAAGGGCAGAGTCCGTTGATGTTGAGTGCAGTGAGAACGATGGAGGTCATCCCGTTTCTTTGTGTCCCGTTGTTCTGGTCTGTTCTGTCACTGGTCTCCATGGTGCTTACCCTCGGGCGGCTGAAAGCTGACCTTTGGCTCCCGTTTAGAGCAGAACTTGCGCGCGGCCGTCGGCGAGGCAGGCACAGTCAGCCGCCCTGTTTCAGCCAATCCTGGTCCCTCTCACCCTCTCCGGATCTACAGCCGTTTGCTAAGACTGATAAACTCCTAACGGTGGAGGAACTTAAAGAGCACGAAGGACGTACAAATGCCCTCATCATGTTCTCCCAAAAATGCCAATAAATCCACAAGTCAGCGAGCAAAAAATGTCCTTGTTTTTTTCTTAGAATTGTAAGTATTTTTCACTTATCTCAGAAGGTGTTCGTGACAGACAGTGATGTCTGAAGTCACAAAATCAGGGAAAAATTGTTTTAAAAAACCCTGCACTCCTTTCCAGATTGAACATTGCGCTTCAATAACTTGGTGGTACATTGTAGCATGAGGTCAGGTAAAATCAATCGCCGAAGCAAAAAAATAATTGCCTGAGCAATAACATATTGACTCCAAATTAATTGTAACTGCGCTGGTAACATTAACAATAGCAGTAATTGCAGTGATAAGACATCATTACCGATAATATGTAGTTAATGGCATTTCTGTGCCAGCGTGCTGTAATTCAGCCATAGGGTGCCTGGTACAGTGTCCCTTCGATTAAAAGCATTTATACAGGCTGCCTGTGGTGTTACCTGGCCTTCCTTCAGTGAAAATAAAATGATTCTTTATTCCTTGGAGGGAAAACTGTCAAAACCCGACAGAAATGTCCCTGGAGATTTGTGAAACTGTGGTTCTCTTGTGAGTGTTTTATGGTCGACAGAGTGGTGGGAGCAGTTGTGTAGTGTGTGTGTGTGTGTGTGTGTGTGTGTGTGTGTTTGTGTGGGTGTGTGTGAGTGCATGTGTGTGTATGTGGCGCAGTGGGGCTGGGCACTGGGGTGATCGCCAGGGCAGAGCAGATCTGATTGCAGGATGGGGCAGATTGGAGAAGGACACAGTTAGCTGTAATTAATTACTGCACACATTTCCTCACCTCACTAGATCGACAGATGAAAAGCCTTTTGGCAATCGAAGTACCTCTCTTTCTTCCCCCTTTATTCATCTCAATTCATCGCTGTCTCTCTCTCCTTAATCTCTCCCTATGCCTCTGTTCTTTCTCTCCCTCTTTGTTGGCGTGACATGTCAGCGTGTCTAAACGCTTCTAAGTGTAGTGCGTAAGTTTTCAAGCACTAATGATGAAAGTCGCAAAATAATTAAGTAATTATACTTTTAAAGTTGATTAAAATCAATATAAATCATGTAAGTTTGCAAAGAAAAATCATATAGTTAGCCTGATAGCTTAGTTGCCCAAGTCATATTTGAACGTTTTCGGAAAACAAGAAAAAAACACAATTTATGGCAAGCGCATTGGTATTTTCTTGATATTGCAACAGTTAGCAAAAAAAATGACTTTGGCAATTATGCTATGAGCATAATTACCACCTAAAGATACATTACCTGACAAAAGTATTAGGACGATCCTCATTCTCACTCAACCTTTGATGTACGTGCTATATTACACATGTGAGCGTTGTAGGAATTTAATGGTGTCCTAAAATGTACATGTAAACATCACAGAACATTATTTGAACATTTGGGGATGCTACAGATATACAAATTGGCATATTTTTTCTCTGCATAAAAAACTCTCACTTTGGGTCTGTAATAAATAAGAGATATTATAATAAATAGTGCTTGCAAGATGGTAATCTTCAAATTAACAAGTTTGGAATTGTGTCTTTGTTATAATGGAAGACCACGGCTACTATTAGTTCAATCAATATGATCAGGTGTGGCACATGGGGTGATTTTGATTCTCTATAAAAGGAGGGTCAAGACTTAGAATAATTCAGTTTGGTGTATCCAAAATGGGGTCTGTATTTTTATTTGAATAAACAACTATTTCCAAATATGATACATTCACTATTTTCAACTGCACTGTAAGAAAATCACACACATAAATAGTGACGTCCTAATACTTTTGTCAGGTAGTGTACATGAAGTCTCTCTATATCCCTCCCTCTCATACCTGTGTCCTTCCCTCAAATTCTCTGTATTTCTCCCATCACTCTCTCCCCCTCTCTCTCTCTGTATATTTCCCATCTCTCCGGTGTTCTCTCATGGCCCCTGTATCCTGCTCTGTGCCCCGTTTACCTCTCCAGTCTCTGCTCCCGGTTTCGCCGTCACTCGTCCTCAGTGCTGTAATTGCCCTCTGTTATTCCTCTGGCCCTGTGGGCACCTCTGATGCAAGGAGATGCAATGGGACGACATGGTGTCACAGTCACTGCGCATATGTGTGTGTGTGTGTGTGTGTGTGTGTGTGTTTGTGTGTGTATATGTGCACGTGTGCTCACGTGTGTATCAACATACACATGCACACGCACACATGTGCTGACTGTGTATGACGTAAAGGAGTGTGTGCATGTTTGAATATGTGTGTGAGTGTGCGTCCACATGCGTGTATGAATATGCAGTACATGTGCGCACACACATGCATGTGCTGACCGTGTGTGACGTAAAAGAGTGTGTGCGCGTTCGTGTGTGTGTGTGTGTGTGCGTGTATTCACATGTGTGTACAACATACACGTGCACACTCACACACGCATGGATATGACGACTGTGTGTGAAGTACGAGAGTGTGCGCGCGCTTGCGTATATGTGTGTGGTTGCGTGTGTGTGTCTCTCTCCCTGCGCTTGTGTACATCTTTTCAATCTGTCAATTCATTTCCCCGCAGCTGTTTCATTTACATGACAGCAGAGCGCTCCTGCCAAAGACGTTAGCCGCAAGAATCACTGCCTGTCAGTTCTGATTACAATAATGAAATTTTACAAAGGGTGCTAATGCTTATGGCAGTTACAGCACGCCTCAGCCTGAGAGCTCAGAAATCACCGAGTGGGACCTGTACCCACCTCCCTGCCTTAGTTACCTGGACCCTTCACTCAGTATCTCTCTCTCTCCCCACCTCTCTGTACCACCACCCTGTGCCCGCCTCTCTCTTTACCACCACCCTGTCCCCACCTCTCTTTACCACCACCCTGTCCTAACCTCTCTCTTTACCACCACCCTGTCCCCACCTCTCTTTACCACCACTCTGTCCTCACCTCTCTCTTTACCACCACCCTGTCCCCACCTCTCTTTACCACCACCCTGTCCCCACCTCTCTCTTTACCACCACCCTGTCCCCACCTCTCTTTACCACCACCCTGTCCCCACCTCTCTCTTTACCACCACCCTGTCCTCACCTCTCTTTACCACCACCCTGTCCCCACCTCTCTTTACCACCACCCTGTCCCCACCTCTCTCTTTACCACCACCCTGTCCCCACCTCTCTCTTTACCACCACCCTGTCCCCACGTCTCTCTTTACCACCACCCTGTCCCCACCTCTCTTTACCACCACCCTGTCCCCACCTCTCTCTTTACCACCACCCTGTCCCCACCTCTCTTTACCACCACCCTGTCCCCACCTCTCTCTTTACCACCACCCTGTCCCCACCTCTCTGTTTACCACCACCCTGTCCCCATCTCTTTGTTTACCACCACCCAGTCCCCAACTCTCTCATTACCACCACCCTGTTCCCACCTCTCTTTACCACCACCCTGTCCCCACCTCTCTGTTTACCACCACCCAGTCCCCAACTCTCTCATTACCACCACCCTGTTCCCACCTCTCTTTACCACCACCCAGTCCCCACCTCTCTCTTTACCACCACCCTGTCTCCACCTCTCTTTACCACCACCCTGTCCCCACCTCTCTTTACCACCACCCTGTCCCCACCTCTCTCTTTACCACCACCCAGTCCCCATCTCTTTCTTCACCTCCGCTCTGTCCCCACCTCTCTCTGTCACCTGGACATGGTTTCTGATGTAATTTTTACAGAACTCTTGAGTCGACCTGCTCAACCTCCCCTCCTCTCTCTCTCTCTTTCTTTCTCTCTCTCTCTCTCTCTCATTCTCCCCCTCACTGTATATCTCTCCCTGTCTCTGGAGGGAAGAGTTAGAGTTTAGTGTAAACAGGCGGGTGCTGGCACACTTACCCACTGAGCATCACACTTGCAAACTCCTCTCCAACAGATGTTCTTCCATCTCTCTCAAAACCACACTTATGGTCTCACGTCAGAAACACAGGCCTCCCGCTGAGTCTGTGCACCGGGGGTACAGTTGTTTTCACATTTGAATTTCTCTGTCTCGCTCTCCCTCTCTATGTCTCTGTCCCAATGATGCAATGATACATCCTCTTTCAGTTGTAGTATAATTGCTCACATGCAACAAGCGCAATAACAATGTACCTCTGGAGTGTACTGGATACGCATCTCGGAAACTGTCTAGGATAACAAAAACTCAGCTGGGGTCTGTACACATCCTGGTCAAGGGCTAACTGTAATATTGTCTTACGCCATTACTGCATAAAATAAGTGCCTGTGCCAATTGTGCATTATAGAGGACCCAGATTAGCACAGTCTACCCAGATGCAGTCAGTTTAGCGCTGTTGTTACTCCCAGAATTCCATAAACAGGTCTGCTTTGCTGAGGAAGACAGATTATAAAGACCTGACTGACCGGTGGAGTCACTGGCTGCATTCGAATAGTCTATTTTGCTTAGGAAAGTTACTGACTCCCTGAGAATGATCCTGAAGTATTTATGTAGCAGCCATGATAAGGGAGTTGTGTTATAGAATTCTCTATATGTTAAGGAAAAGTGCTTTATTTTGTCCTGACTGACCACCTTTAGCATAGAGTACACAGAACCATTCTGCATGAGAAGAAAGGAGATAAGGCCATCCCACGATTTCCTGCTTCAGCAATATTAAAAGCTATGGCCATCCATTTAGCCAATCACAAAAACAAACTAACATGACGGGCAAGAGATGCATGATCACCTTGCCTAGTGTAAGTGCATTCAGATTCTTTTATTCGTGCAGTTGTCTGCTTCAGCTGTTATTAATTCCCCACCGCACCTTTTCTTTACCTCTTGACGTTTTCCACTGAGGTTAAAGAGGTGTGGTTAGGAATGAGGCGTTAGGATGTAAGTTTTTTTACTATTCAAACACAGCCACTGTTTGGCAATGATGCGGAAGATAGACAGCCTACCATATCCCTCCCTCTCTGGCCAATATCACATGAGGTCATGGATGTGCACCCATTGGCACTGACTGTGAGGCGGCCATTTTGAATATGTTCAGAAGGCTAAGGGCGAACGAAGCTGAATACCATTCATCCCTCTAGCTCAGCTCTTTGCCCAGGGTCTCTCTCTCACACGCCGCTGGACTAACTGGTTTCAGTGAATCGAGTGGGCGGGGGTTACCAGAGCCTCCGAAAAATCACCCAGAGGGCAGGATCTGCCGAGAGGGCTCCTCCCTGAGCGGGATGTCCAGGCGCCGGCTGGACGGAGGTCAAAGTTCCCTGAGAGCTGCAGTACAAAAATGTCTGTCTTAGCAAGAATTTTGACTCTAGCACCGACACTTCAATTTTTTTTTTCTCTCGAGCAGAAATTCTCACCTTGTTTAAAGCTTCTCTCTGCTTAACAAGTGATTTGTTTTTTTGCCACTTCAGCAAAGAGTCAAACTGTCTCACCTCACTGACATTTTTTTAGGTCTAATGAAGTACATTATTCTACTTTGAAATGAGAAAAACTCTGTCCGTTCGTCCGTCTGTCTGAATTCATTTTCATCCTCAGTAGGTCGGCCGATCAGTCTGAAACCGCACATATTTGCCGAACATTGGCATCACCAGGGAGTGACAAAGCTGATTTTTCTGTTTTCCAAACTTTAAGCTGTTTACAAGCAGATTTAAGCTGTTTACAAGTCAATTCAAGCTGTTTACGAGCAAATTTAAGCTTTTTATGAGCATTTCTGGCAGCATTTAGTTGTGGCACCCACATCCCCGGGTACTGACGAGTATAATTGTCTGATGAAAATTGTTGGCAGGCTACTTTTTGCAGTGAAGTCAGGCGCAGTGTGGGAGCCCGGATCTATGGCAACACTGTGTGGGAGCCCCAGCACAGTCTGCCATCCTCACTCCTCCTGCAGTGAGGTGCTGGTGTCGAGGCCGGAGGGGGTGCGGGCGGGTGTGGAGGGCGGAGGGCGGGCTCCCTGGGCGGGGGCTGCGAGCTGCAGGAGGAGACACACAGAAGCAGGTAATTACAGGGAGGGATGACAGGAGCCTGTAATTACCGCGGCCTGAGGAAGGAATGCTGCTCATCTCCTGATATAATTACAGCCGTTTAAAAGGCCCCGGCTCCAAAACACTCGCTGCATTATGAGCTGGGGAGCGGAGGAGGAGGGAGCAGAGGAGAGGAGGCAGAGGTGTGGGTGGGACGCAGAGAGATCGAGAAACGGAAATAGTGAGTGAGAGAGAGAGAGAGAGAGAGAAAGAGAGAGAGAGAGAGCGAAAGAGACAGTACCAGGGGAAATGCCAAGGAGCCGCGGAGCACGGAATGTTTCGGTGTGAGTGGCAACTCCGTAGGGACTGGCCCATGTGACTGAGCGCCATGGAAACGGCGACACTGCGCAGGATTGAGCTGCACAGCAGGAAGCTGGCCAGGGAGCAGGGCGGGATGTACGGGTTGAATCTCACCTACAGGTGAACAGGCCCTAATCCTGTCCCTCACCTCGGCTCACACTGGAGCCCAGACAGGAGGAGTTGAGCTCTCCCGTGGCTGCGGCTCCTGCTTTATGGGATGTTTGGTGGAGCAGCTGTCTGCTCCTGCATTCGCCCTTTGAAGTGCTGGCTGTTAGAATGTTTTTCCCTTCATTCTGAGTCAGTGTTCTGGAGCACCATGACTTTCGCTTACCGCAGATGATTGTGACATCAGCATTCAGCCGCTTTCTCACCGGACGCGAAACGAATTTTTCACACGACAGAGTACATTCAAGGTCAATGCAAAGACGGAATGCTAAGGGTAGAATGTACTGTTTACTGTGTCACCTTTAAGGGTTCACTAGAGCTTAGTGCGCTGTTGGTAGAATTTGTCTCGTATTGGCACTTGTGTGCATTTAAGTTGTGCATAAATCCTATTACGCGATATCCCAAATGAGGATGTTTAAGAGATGAAATAAGCCCGGAAATACTGTTGGGCCTTTCAGAGACAATTTAGAAATTCACAGAAAGGTAAAGTGTGTTGACAAAGCGAAATTGGATTAGCCAAAATCCTGGAAATAACGAGCACGCATGCTACATTTCTGCGATATTAATTCTTCTCTGTTTATGGTGAGCAGAAATGTACTAACTCAATTGGACTCTCCATTTATCAACGTTTTATTGTCGCTGTCCAGTCAATTCAGAAGCCGATTCAAATGAATTTGATCGGAGTATTTCTCCCCACAGATTCATGTAGGGATTTACATTGCACATAATGTAATGCATTGCTAATGAATCATAGCGTGTTTCGAGGACTCCTAAAAGTAATGACCCAATAAAAATGAATGAACTGCGATGGTCATAAAAGCCTAAAAATAAATGCAAATAAACATGTTATGTATTATATCACTTATCAACCCTGTGTTTCCCGTAAAAAATATTATCGTCATTTTAATCTGACACGTGAATGTAATGATATAAATGGTCGTAGAAAGGTAGCTTACTGTAATGATGGTAATAATGAGCTCATTCGCGTGTAGTGTTGGTGGGGTATGTCTCTGTTTGTTGTATTGATGTGCTGTTATGAGTCAGTGGGCTGTGTCTTACGCTCCGTGTGACATCCAGTGTGCTCCAGTGATGGATGGTATTTGTGGTTAAAAGCTGCGCTCCCAGGCCGGGGAGGGTGACGGGACAGAGGAGGGGAGCATTCGCACCTCTCCAGCTGGTACCGGTGATGGGGCAGTTATTGATGATGTCTGATTCTTGGGCTCAGTGGGGGGTGGCGCCCCCTGGCTGAGACTGGCGGCTGAGGCAGCGTGTTGATTGGTGAACGGGGATGGGAATGAGAAGTGACGGGAAGGCTCACAGCACATTTACACTGACGTGCGGTGTCTCAGTGAACTCTGTCAGAGGAACCTCCCTCTCTCCCCTACTCCCCACCACACACACCGCACACACTGCACAACATGCACACACATCCTGCATTCAAAACACACAAACACACTCACACATCCTGCATACAAAAACACATACACATCACCCACACACGCACACACATCCTGCCTACAAAACGCACACCACACAAAACACACAGGCACAGACCACGCAACAAACACACACATCCTGCATATAAAACACACACCGTACAGGCTCCCCACATACGACACACAGACCACATCACACACATGCGCACAGATACACACACACACACACACACACACACACATACACACACCCCGCATACAAAACACACACCACATTCAAGACGCGCACACACTCATACACACACGCACCACAAAAAAGGCACACACACCCCACATACAAAACACACATTACTCACACATATACACACAGACCACACAAAACGCACACACACCCCGCATACGAAGCACACGCATACACATCACTCATGAAACACCCACCACACCACACACAGACACACACACAGGCTACATGCAAGCACATACACGTGCACACACCACTTGCATGCACACACACACACACACACACACACACACACACACTCACATCACATGCATGCTCCACACGCATGATACTCGTGCATCACTACAAACACTCATGACAAATAAACACCCCATGTGCACAGCAGACGTGTACACAAACTCATTCCATACACACTCAATGCACACAACACACATGCATGGCCTTCATACGCACCCCGTGCGCACAATACTCAAACATACACCAACAAACACACACCCTAGCACACCTATACACTGTCACGAATGTCAACCACACACACAAATCACACAACCAAGTGTTCGCACGCCCCCAAATACGTAAATGGCTCTCGCACGTATTTACTGATATCACACGGATAGCAAAACCTTGAACACACGCTCACACTGACACACATACCCTCATGCACACAGAAATAAGTGTCGATCAGAGTGAGTGGAGGGCTGTGAGGAGCGGTCAGACCTTGATGATGAGACAGGGGCCTGACGACAGGGCTGTGTGTTTGCGGGGGTAATGGCCCTGGGCCTCGGGGCCCCTCAGAGGGGTGAGTGCAGTCATCAGCAGATGGGTGGTGATTACACAAGGGTGTGGGTCTGGTGCCCCGGAAGGACAGGGGAGATAAGGGTTAACCCTTAAAGCTCAGAAATAAATTTTCAAAAAATTATAAACTAAATTATCTTGTGCTGTTGAAAACCTATCATGTGGCGTCTTGTTTAGAAGAGCTCCCTGTCTTACATCATTGAGTAACACTATTTGTGTTTTGTATTTAGCACTCTAAGGGTTAATTTACCCAGGCAAACCTGGGAACCTTTAGAAGAAAGAGAAAGGAAAGCAGCAGTGATTTTAAGAAGAACGTCCATTCAGTGTGTGTGTTATATTTGTGCCTAAAAGCTCAGTTTTTGGGCCGATGTAGAGAGCGGTTCAGTCAGGCTTAATCTGTGTCACCTCATGTGAACAGCCCGCCCCCCCAGAAGGAGTGTCAGAGAACGCATCTCACTCGCTGAAGAAATAATGCTCAGCCGCCAATCAGAGGCGTGATATTTCTGCTGGAGAGACAGGTCTTCAGACCCTGTTCACACATCATCTTTGCCTCAGATCCTGTTGTGCGCGTGCTTGCACGTGTTTGTTTGTGTTTGTGTGTGTGTGTGTGTGTGTGTGTGTGTGCGCGCACTTATATGTATGCGCGTATGTGTGTGTGCATTAAGGCTGCAGGATAAAGAGAGAAAGTGCAATATGCTCTGAACAAATTGGCTGACGTAGTTGCGATATGTGGTGCGATCACTCCAATATGTGTGAAGTCAGTTCCTACTATTTTTAAGTTTAAAATCAAAAGTAAGGGCATATATAAGTTATCTGTGATCCTTGCTCTTGCTGGGTAAAAAAAAAACATCACTGCAACCTCTTAATATGAAGAGGAAAATTACGATATATGTATAGATGCGGCGTACCAATGTGCTGCACACTGAAGCATAAAGTGGACTTTTGACATCAGCTGTGCACAAACCTGCAGCGAGAATCTCATGCTCCCACATGTTCCAGCTGGTCTCTGTTCTTTCAAACTTAAATTCAGACCATTCCAGTACTGCAACCCTGGCAGTATGCTTATTGTGATATTCTATCGATTAAAATTCAATATATTGTGCAGCCCTAGTGCGTGCGTGTGTGTGTGTGTGTGTGTGTGTGTGTGTGTGTGTGTGATAGAGAGAGAGAGAGGAGTTTGGCTGTGAGAAGAGCATTAATTACGGATGTTTTTGCTGTCAGCTCTCAGAATTAGTCACAGCACAGCAGCACTGATGCGAGTGAGAGAGGGACATGGGCCCTGGGCTGCAGGGGGGGTCATTTAATTAAACCCAGTACTGGGCACAACTCTCCCGTTCGGCCATTTCTCACATTTTATTTCACATCTCAGTCTGACATTAATTGCAGCTGAATGCCGTCAGAGAGAAGTATAACTGAGCGGCCAATGAGAACTGAGGAAGCGCATAACGTGTAGGCCTGTATGTGCGTGAACTGACAGGTTCCCCAGCAAAACATTCTCACAACGCTGCTGCAATCTGCTGACAGTGCTATAACAGTGGCATAACATTCTACTAACATGGCAGGAATGTTTTGAAATTGCTGAGTCATGTCTTCAGCAGGGAGAGGGGAGACATATTGTTTTAGGCTCAGTTCCCGTTCGCATCGGCGTTCCCACTTTGTTTCCGGATCATAACTCCAAAACCGTTTGCATGATCTTAACAAAACTTTGCATACTTGCTACTCGGGGCCTGAAGTGGTGCCCTTTGGCATGTGCATGTCTGTCTGTCCGTCTGTTAGGCAGGGAAGGGGTCCGGGGGAGCGACATTTTTACGAGTAAAAACACATTCGAGTTCACCTGCTGCAGTGACTGTATTGTGCACCAGTGTCTGTGGCAGCGCCAGAGAAGTGCAGTGTGAGATCTCGACTCTCTGGACCCCTCTCCTGTCGCCTGTGTGAGTCATGCAGCGCTATGTTAGCGGGGACATTAGCTGTGCAGGCTAACAGACAGCCCGGAGTGAGCGGCTGAGATCTGACAGACGTGACAGGAAGCTGACACTGCTTCTCATTCCCTGTATTAAAATAGTTTGTGCTCTGTGTGCTGATTGATGACATGCTAATTCTTCTGAAGGGAGGATGATGGAGGGAGCTGCTTGTTTTGAAGAGCTGCTGCTGTATCTGTCAGAACCGAGTATTTCAGTTCCCTCTCGTTCCTTCCTCCCGGCCCGGATGTGTTATCCTTGTGTGACGGCTGGCTGACGGCTTTCACACTTCACCGCCCGAGTCTGTCGACCCCAAATTGATTTTGTTTGAAAACTTTTGATTTAGAAAATGAGGAATGATCTGTGTCTGATTCATTTTTTTAATGCTGAATACTGAGTGCGGGAGATACTAGGTGATAGTGCATCCACCCTCTCCTCTCCTCATCCACCCTCTGCTCTCCTCATCCACCCTCTCTTCTCCTCACCCACCCTCTTTTCTCCCCATCCACCCTCTCCTCTCCCCATCCACCCTCTGCTCTCCTCATCCACCCTCTCTTCTCCTCATCCACCCTCTCCTCTCCTCACCCACCCTCTCCTCTCCCCATCCACCCTCTCCTCTCCTCATCCACCCTCTCTAATCCTGACCCACCCTCTTTTCTCCCCATCCACCCTCTCCTCTCCCCATCCACCCTCTGCTCTCCTCATCCACCCTCTCCTCTCCTCACCCACCCTCTCCTCTCCCCATCCACCCTCCCCTCTCCTCATCCACCCTCTCCTCTCCCCATCCACCCTCTGCTCTCCTCATCCACCCTCTCCTATCCTCACCCACCCTCTGCTCTCCCCATCCACCCTCTCCTCTCCTCATCCACCCTCTCTACTCCTCACCCACCCTCTTTTCTCCCTATCCACCCTCTCCTCTCCTCATCCACCCTCTGCTCTCCCTATCCACCCTCTACTCTCCTCATCCACCCTCTACTCTCCCCATCCACCCTCTGCTCTCCCTATCCACCCTCTCCTCTCCTCACCCACCCTCTGCTCTCCCCATCCACCCTCTCCTCTCCTCATCCACCCTCTCTACTCCTCACCCACCCTCTTTTCTCCCTATCCACCCTCTCCTCTCCTCATCCACCCTCTCCTCTCCTCACCCACCCTCTGCTCTCCCCATCCACCCTCTCCTCTCCTCATCCACCCTCTCTACTCCTCACCCACCCTCTTTTCTCCCTATCCACCCTCTCCTCTCCTCATCCACCCTCTGCTCTCCCTATCCACCCTCTGCTCTCCTCATCCACCCTCTGCTCTCCCCATCCACCCTCTGCTCTCCCCATCTACCCTCTGCTCTCCCTATCCACCCTCTCCTCTCCTCATCCACCCTCTGCTCTCCCCATCCACCCTCTGCTCTCCCTATCCACCCTCTCCTCTCCTCATCCACCCTCTCCTCTCCCCATCCACCCTCTCCTCTCCTCATCCACCCTCTCCTCTCCTCACCCACCCTCTCCTCTCCCCATCCACCCTCTCCTCTCCTCATCCACCCTATCCTCTCCTCACCCACCCTCTCCTCTCCCCATCCACCCTCTCCTCTCCTCACCCACCCTCTCCTCTCCTCATCCACCCTCTCCTCTCCTCATCCACCCTATCCTCTCCTCACCCACCCTCTCCTCTCCCCATCAACCCTCTCCTCTCCTCATCCACCCTCTCCTCTCCCCATCCACCCTCTCTTCTCCTCATCCACCCTCTCCTCTCCCCATCCACCCTCTCCTCTCCCTATCCACCCTCTGCTCTCCTCACCCACCCTCTCATCTCCCCATCCACCCTCTGCTCTCCTCATCCACCCTCTCCTCTCCTCATCCACCCTCTGCTCTCCTCATCCACCCTCTGCTCTCCTCATCCACCCTCTGCTCTCCCCAGCCCTCTGCTCTCCCCATCCACCCTCTGCTCTCCTCATCCACCCTCTCCTCTCCCCATCCACCCTCTCCTCTCCCTATCCACCCTCTGCTCTCCTCACCCACCCTCTCCTCTCCTCATCCACCCTCTCCTCTCCCTATCCACCCTCTCCTCTCCTCATCCACCCTCTCCTCTCCCTATCCACCCTCTGCTCTCCTCATCCCACCCTCTCCTCTCCTCATCCACCCTCTCCTCTCCCCTCATCCACCCTCTCCTCTCCTCATCCACCCTCTCCTCTCTTCATCCACCCTCTCTTCTCCTCATCCACCCTCTCCTCCCCCCATCCACCCTCTCCTCTCCTCATCCACCCTCTCCTCTCCTCATCTACCCTCTGCTCTCCTCATCCACCCTCTCTTCTCCTCATCCACCCTCTCCTCCCCCCATCCACCCTCTCCTCTCCTCATCCACCCTCTCCTCTCCTCATCCACCCTCTCTTCTCCTCATCCACCCTCTCCTCCCCCCATCCACCCTCTCCTCTCCTCATCCACCCTCTCCTCTCCTCATCCACCCTCTCTTCTCCTCATCCACCCTCTGCTCTCCTCATCCACCCTCTCCTCCCCCCATCCACCCTCTCCTCTCCTCATCCACCCTCTCCTCTCTTCATCCACCCTCTCTTCTCCTCATCCACCCTCTCCTCCCCCCATCCACCCTCTCCTCTCCTCATCCACCCTCTCCTCTCCTCATCCACCCTCTGCTCTCCTCATCCACCCTCTCCTCTCCCCATCCACCCTCTCCTCTCCCCATCCACCCTCTCCTCTCCTCACCCACCCTCTCCTCTCCCCATCCACCCTCTCCTCTCCTCATCCACCCTCTCCTCTCCCCATCCACTCTCTCCTCTCCCTATCCACCCTCTGCTCTCCTCACCCACCCTCTCCTCTCCTCATCCACCCTCTCCTCTCCCTATCCACCCTCTGCTCTCCTCATCCACCCTCTGCTCTCCCCATCCACCCTCTCTTCTCCTCACCCACCCTCTCCTCTCCCCATCCACCCTCTCCTCTCCTCATCCACCCTCTCCTCTCCCCATCCACCCTCTCCTCTCCCCATCCACCCTCTCCTTTCCCCATCCACCCTCTCCTCTCCTCATCCACCCTCCCCAGCCCCTCTTCGAGTTCTCTCAGCTCACCGCTAACTATGCTCTCTGAAGCATTGCTGCCTTCTGTCTCTCTGAGACTCAAAAGGCTTCATCGACTGGAGGTACATTTGTTAATGTTACTGAAGCATGCACACAGAGATATGGAGATACATGACATATTTCCCCACGCACCCTGTCATTTCCTATCCCCCTCTATCTCCTGTTTTTCCAAATGTGCATTGCCAGGTTGCTCTGAATGTGATGATAATTATTATAATAACGGAAGGAATACCGTGGCGATGATATTTTCTTGTTGTTTGATATCATTGTTACCATGCCCTTGCAGAAGCGGCTGTGCGTGCCCGGGATGTGTGCTGTGTAATTTGATGTAAATCAGTATGATTGGTTTGTACTGGCCTCATGAGCAGAACCATGCTGTTTCCCTCTGAAAAAACCCTCAGCACTTTTCATCTGCCTTCCTCTCAGATATGATCAAATGAGGCACAGAAGGGGAATGAGATATGATCAATTGAAGCACGATATCTGTGTGTGAATGTTTGCTCTCACTCGTACGTGTGCGTGCGTGTGTCCTCATGTAATAGGGGGAATGAATGTATGTGTGTGTGTGTTTGGCTTTGTAAAAATGAAGGGGACAGTAATGGTACGTCCTCTGCGCATTCATCTCTGATCAGTAGCTTCACACTGGCAGACGACTAGACATAAAATAGAAGTGTTTGGCTCCCACAGAGCATATGTGTGCCCCTGTATTTGTGCAGACGTACCCATTTATCTGTCTGTGTTTAATTTTTAGTTTTGTCTGAATTTGTGTGCAGGAGTCAGTCTGTGCATCAGTCTGCGTGTGAGGTATGTACTGCAGAGATGACGGGGTCAGTAATGACACGACATTGTGTTAATGACAAAGTGCACCGCTGCTCGGCTCCAGTCTGCTTCGAGAGCATAGCGTTATTAAAATGACAGTGTCTGACTTCCTTTGTGTCGCGATTATGCTTCTGTCTCGTTGGTGTGGGAGGTTCGCATTTTTACCTTTGTGTGTGTGTGTGTGTGTTTGTGTGTGTGTGTGTGTGTGTGTGTGTGTGTGTGGGTGTGTCAGTGGTACACAGAGGCTGACGCATTCCCCTGGCGGACGGTTGTCTGTCATTACTGTAATAAAAGAGTTGCCATAAAGGGCTCTTAAGAGCACTTTTCTCTTAAGGGCTGCGCATTCCTCACAAATTGCCGGCTGTTGAGCTCTGATGGATGTTTGTGTCTCAGCAGAAAAGGCAGGTTCCAGTGGAGCGGGCCCGAGCGCTTCTGTCTCTGCCGGTGCTCCACTCCTCTTTCTGCTTCTCTCGTCTCCCTTTCTTTAATTAAACGCCGTCTGACCTCTCGTTCGGCCGAGATTCCGGCACGGCCCTCGTATCGACGCTGCCGCAGCCCTCAAGCGAGTAGCGCTGGCCGTCGTTCGGTTTATCTCGCCGTCGCTCCCGCTCGCTTCCTCTGTGTTCTCCTCCTCTCCAACTTTCCTGCCCCCCGCCCCGTCCCCCTCTCCCGGAGTGACAGACAGTTTTGTGTCTGCGCCGGGCCTGAGAGCGAGCCATCGATCGGGTTCGGAGGGGGAAAA
Source organism: Gymnothorax reevesii (assembly GCA_029721435.1). Lineage (NCBI taxonomy): Eukaryota > Metazoa > Chordata > Actinopteri > Anguilliformes > Muraenidae > Gymnothorax > Gymnothorax reevesii. The sequence goes on from CM056591.1 coordinate 47,700,271, forward strand.
GAGAAACACAATTGCTTATTGACAGAAGAGACAGAGTCGGAGGGAGACGTGAAGGCGGCTGAGTGGAAGAGACAGGGGGATGAGGGAGAAAGAGTGAGCCGTCAGTCTGCATTTCAGCACACCTACTCCGCTCACGTCCGTCAGCCGCGTCCTGTTAGTGCAACACTCACAGTGTGAGCGCGAGTCGGGCAGGGTGTGTGTCTGTGTGAGAGATGGCGCTAGTGTGTATGTTAGTACATGTGTGGGTTAGCTTTTAGGGTCATTCTGTTTGTCATTGTGCGTGAGACTGTATGTTAATTACTAGTGACATTCCACTGGTATGAGAGAGAGAGAGAGAGAGGCTGTGAGTGACACGAAAGACGGCAAAAGAAGTGATTAATCCATCTTTTATTCATGTATGTATGTAGTTTGTTTGTATTATTACTATTTATAATTATTTTTGTTGTAGTTGCTGTTATTATACACCAAAGGACTCCGTCTGTCCATCTGCACCAGTTTGTCCGAACGATTTCTCAAAAACTGCTAGTCAGATTGTTTTGAAATTGCAGTCAAGCAGTGGCAAGTTTCATGAAAATGTGAAGATTTTTTTAAAAAATCACTTTTGTTTTCCATATTTTGAACTTCGGCAGTATTAGCGAGCTATGCTCACTTTTTAATCTTGTTATTGATTTGTTATTATTGATGGGCATTTTTTGGAATTTTAATAATTCATTTTGAAAAGTAATTATTACTGTCAGATGTATCAATAATCATTCATTTCAAACTTCTAATGTTTTTATAATCGTACTCGTTACATGTTCTGCCTTTGCTTTGGCAATATGTGCAATGTACAGGTCATGTCAAGAAAGCACATTGAATTGAATTTTAAGAGAATGGAGAGAGAGAGAGAGAGAAAGAAAATGGCGTCTGCATCCTGTCAGTGAAGGGGCTGTAGTGCCCTTGTCTGGTCATTCACTGCTGCTCTCCTGCTGTGCTGAGGTAGACATATTTGATGGGTTTAATGGAGGTTGTTCACTCAGCTCTCCTTAGCTCTGAAACCTCCACTTCTTCTGCATAGTCTATCTGTTTCCACTGTCCCTACTGCTTCAAGTGCCCCCGAGTACCCAGAGTGCAATGCGATTGGGGCACAGGAGTCAGCGGGAGTTGATCCCATTGTTCTAATGGAACTTGATTGGCTAACCTGTCCCAGACTGCCTTTGATCGATGTGCTTTTTCTGCGCCAGCCACTTTCTCCAGCTGCACCTGCTGTGAGAGATTTGTCTTTTCTTCTTCTACGCTTTCCCTGGAGTGCAGTCTCAGGAAATTTGCGATAATATGACATGGCAATGTGCCGCACGTATGTGATACATCTTTGAAAGCATCTAAGAAACCACCGGAGCACCACAAATGGGACTGTAATGGGCAGATGTTCACCGTTCGCCTCTTTGAAACAGCCCTGCAAAAAGTGGAACGAATAACTTCATTTAAGGAAAATCAAAACAACAATCAGGTTTTAGCTAAAGCAGTCAGTGAAAGGGGGAGACTTCAATGCGTACGAAAAATAATTGTGTTTCTACACATTATTAATGTTATTTCTGGCAATAATGTTGAACAGTATCTGGGTTTAGGTATTACTATTGCAGTTATTGTACACAGCATTATTACATCAATACCATTTTGTGTCTTTTGACTCATCAGTCAGTGTTGCATAATGCCGCAATATTCCCACAGTCAGTTAATTTGCTTTTGCTTCCAGTCATCCTATAAAGTGCACTGTAGTGTTTACTCCGTCCCACTCCTTACTGCTTGCTGTGGTGTACATGATCCTACTGACCCCCTGCTTGATTTGGTATGTCAGTGAACATGCGTGTGTGCAAGCTTGTGTGTCGGGATTTTCAGTTTGTCCTTTATTTCAAGTATTCAATTGTCAAAATCATTTCAGCCATCGACAGAATGAACTTGCTATGGAAGTGAAATGACAGGACTGACCCGGGCCTGTTGAGGTGTTTCTCTGCTGGTCATTTGGTTCAGATTGTGATCATTTACCCTTACTGAGATTCAGAACATTCAGTCTTACTGAGACTTAGAACATTCATTCTAACTGAGCTTCCGAACATTCAGTCTCAGAGAGAGTCTAACATTAAGTCTCGCTGAGCTGCTGAAAATTTCATCCTGCTGACATTCTGAACGGTCAGCCTTTATCAGCTTCTAAATATTCACTCTTACTGAGATTCTGAACTTTAACTGTCTGGTCTTGAGATGAATCTCAGTTTATATTGGGTTACAAGCTTCGAGCCACAATCTTGCACACCTGAGTTCGGTTTAAAATTGGGATGGCGCTATTAGCCAATGTCATTGTTGCGATTTCCAAATAGTAGTAATGGCAGTTTTGACACTTAAGTTCAATTTGTTTGGAAAACGCCATTTCAAAACTTCAGTCACGTGACCAAGTTTCTGTTTGAGGAATAAAATGTTGTTACCCCCCACGGGAAGGTCTGAACGCTTTATTGAGTATTTAGGTGTTATTGCTCGATAGAGACAGCTTTTGATTGGTGATTAAATTTCAGAGACATTAATTTACTTCAATAGATATTTTGAATAAAATATACCGGTTAATATAGCTAGATGGATAGGTAGCATTGACTATGTGTATACTGTACACGCTGGCTTTTTTAAATAGCCTATATCCATTGCTGCCCTGGTCTGAAAGCTTTCCTCCAATGAATGTGGCCTTTGAAAAATGAACATCTCTTAGAGCAGCAGTACCAGTATTTGGTTCCTTTCGGAGTAGACTGACGAAACTTGTGGAAGTTCCACCTCATCATCTCCCTCCTTTGAGCAGAGCAGCGGTTTTAAACAACTGATTTATTTTCCAATTCCTCCGATAAAACAAGGCAAAATTAAGTCATTTCAGTGTATGAGTTGTTCAGCAAAGAAGTGAATTTTGCTGCTAACCTGATAGGCAAGTGGTTTGAAACCAAAATAACCAACATTGTGTATCTTTGTAAAGGCTTTTATTATAAATATCAGTAGTAAAGACCATCAGTCATAGTAATCTGTTGTTGTGGCTCAGCTGTGATTATCTGTGCTTTCTCCATTCAAAACCTTAATAATAGCAGCATTAATAGTTTTTGCCAGTATGTTTGATGTAAATCAGTATGATTGGTTTGTACTGGCCTCATGAGCAGAACTATGCTGTTTCCCTCTGAAAAAACCCTCAGCACTTTTCATCTGGGCTCCTCTCAGATATGATCAAATGAGGCACAGAAGGGGAATGAGATATGATCAATTGAAGTACAGTATCCATGTGTGAATGTTTGTATTTACTCATGCACTTGTGTCCTTGTGTATTATTTGGTAAGGTTGTGTATGTGTGTGCGCACATGCCTGTGAGACTATTGGTAGCAACGCTGTTTCGAAACATTTCAACATGTTTTGAAAGAATGGTTGTTTCAAGTTCTAAAACTGTTTCAAAGGTTCAAAATTGCAATATCTACCAAATTGTATGAATTTTATAAGCCACTATTTAGCAGTGTTTCCCACCCGTGCTCCTGGGGTCCTCCTGCCCTGCAGGGCATCCCATATGTCTCCTGGATCTGACACACCCAGTTCAGCAGCTCAAGCACTCCACTAATGTGCTGATCAGCTGTAGAAGGTTTGCTAAATCAGAGAGGTAAAATGTGCAGGTTTGGGGTACTCCAGGACCAGGGTTGGGAAATGTTGTTTAAGTGTATCTGACAGGCTCAGGACTCGGGACTCGGGCGCAGACAGAGATCAGTTTTACACGGTTTATTGAAGACCAGCTCAGGGTCAGACTCTGGTTCAGCAACAGGTGATGAGAGGACTGCTGTACGGGGGACAGGATCAGAATCGTAATTCATGCGAAGATCCAGAAACCAGCTGGGCAGAATTCAGTACAGCGGAGTCAACAGTATCATTAACCAGAATAAGTTCAAATCGTCAACAGCCAAAACCAATCAGACCAAAAGAGCCATCCAGAACTCGATAATCAAAGACAGCAAATCGATAACGAGGACCTCAGACTCTGAATGCATTGGCTCATACGAAACAGTGAACTGAGACAGACTCACCGTGGGACTAACAAAACTCAGAAATTAAACACTTTGAGAACTAGTCACTGGGATAGAGGGCAGGTGAGCGGGCGGGCAGAGGAGCAGGGCGAGGGGTGTGGCCACAAATAGGGTTACAGGAACCAATCAGGTAATAGAGGGGGCAGGGTGAGAGAGGCAGCGCAGAGACATAAGGAAACATGATAAGAGAATAAACTGAACAGTGATAAAATAAATATCAAAGAACACCTTAACAATTTCTACTGTACTGACAGTGTCTCAACAAACTACTAAGTATCGGCACAATTTAATTAGACTTTATTCAGTTTCAAAGCACCTATATAAATGAAAGATATTGTCGTGTGCTCATCATCAACATTCAGACAAGTGAAATTATGGAGTTAAATTACTGCCAAAACCTTGTATACAAACCGAACATGTTTTACAAATGCACCACGATTCACAAACAAATACAATGTGATTTGCAAATATAAAAATGATTCACGTGCAAACAAAGTGTGGTTTGCAAATATAAAAACGATTTGCAAACAAATACAGTGTGATTTGCAAATATAAAAACGATTCACGTACAAACTAGGTGTGATTTGCAAATATAAAAACGATTTGCAAACAAATACAGAGTGGTTTGCAAATACAAAACACCATTAACAAACGAATGTTTTCAGTTTTACAAATACAAAACGTACCGATTACAAGTATACGACGAGAACCATTTCCTACAAGTACAAATCACTTTTGGCAGTTTTCTACCGCTGACATGGCGTAAAGGATTTTCTCACAAATGTCCTCACTGTTATTGTCCCTGTTAAACAGCAGGTGGGGCTATGACTCAATATCCTAGATCTTTACACCGTGAAGTTGAACAGAATAGAGAACGGCCGCCAGCAACAACCGTGGACATGAGGATGATGGCTGAGGCTAAATAAAAACGCAGTGTCTTCGTGTTCGAAATAATTCCGTGTCCGACAGTGGGATGGTGTCAATATAACTACGTGTCCGACAGTGGATTATTGTTTTTAATCTCATGAAGTCTACTGAATCTTTTAGATAGCCTATTAAACGTGAATGTTTGATCAGATGGCTCAGTTCTTCAAGATGGGTACCCAATCAATGTTTCTGTTTAAGCTCTGCTCAATAAAGTGTTCTGATTGATAGTGATATATTTTTATTTTCCATTTCGTTATAAATCTGGTCCCGTATTCACAAAGCATCTTATCTTAGCGCGAGGAGTACTCCTAAGTCGCGCTAAAACATTTATGATAAAACAATCTTAAAATTCACAAAACCGCTGAGAGCAACTTTTAGTGAAGAAAATTGGTAACTAGAATAGGGGTAGCTCTGAGATAGGCGGGAGTAATCTCCGTTGCTATGGCTGATGTCAATTCTCATGCACGAGTCTTGGAACAATGAGCACGGTGATTGGTTGTTTGGTGGCAGGGCAACCCATTGAAAAAATATCCCACATACAACCCATGGAGGAAAAAATGAGAAAATAGTCCAAGGGACTGGTTTGTCAAATAAAATAATGGCAGTTGTTACGGGTTCGGCAGTTTTCAAATGCATTTCAAAGTAGAGAGGTACGACAATCCCCTTTTTAAACACTGCCCTAACCCTAAGCCTAACCTTAACTTTAACATTGACATTAACATAATTTTCTTCCCTTCATTAATAATAATTTAAAACACGGTTACTTTTAAGCAAGTTATTGTTAACATACAAAGCATTGGTTTTTTTAGATTCGGTTTAAGATAATAGCATATTGAGCACTTTTGAAAATTGCAATGCACGGTCCCCGCATATCACGCTCTAGGCAAATAAACGTACATAGGAAAGAGATAATTGTAAAAACATTAATAGCATTAAACAAGTTATTAATGAAACGCGTCACTTGCCCCAATAGCTACTTGTTACCCGATGAGAATGAGAATATGTTGCGATCATTTAAATGTCGAGCCGTTCAAGTTTGTTTGCCCTAAACTGTCATGGATGTAAGCTCAAACATGACGCGAAAGCCCAGCTGGAGCCAAGACCAGTTACTGCTGCTGGAGCAGTTGGTGCTGGAGCGAAAGCATGTAGCTTAATCAGAGGGAAAATTGGCTCGGGGGTGAACAGAAAATCCAAGCGGTATGCGTGGGATAATATCAGCCAACAGATCGTTGCAGCGTTACCCTCGGTGTCTCGGATGGCTAAAAGTTGCTCTCAGCGGTTTTGTGAATTACTTTTCAGATTTTACTCCTACATAAAATGTTTTAGCGCGAATGAGGAGTACTCCTAGCGCTAAGATAAGATGCTTTGTGAATACGGGCCCAGATTTATAATGAAATGGAAAATAAAATATATATCACTATCAATCAGAACACTTTATTGAGCAGAGCTTAAACAGAAACATTGATTGGGTACCCATCTTGAAGAACTGAGCCATCTGATCAAACATTCACGTTTAATAGGCTATCTAAAAGATTCAGTAGACTTCATGAGATTAAAAACAATAATCCACTGTCGGACACGGAGTTATATTGACACCATCCCACTGTCGGACACGGAGTTATTTCGAACACGAAGACACTGCGTTTTTATTTAGCCTCAGCCATCATCCTCATGTCCACGGTTGTTGCTGGCGGCCGTTCTCTATTCTGTTCAACTTCACGGTGTAGAGATCTAGGATATTGAGTCATAGCCCCACCTGCTGTTTAACAGGGACAATAACAGTGAGGACATTTGAGAGAAAATCCTTTACGCCATGTCAGCGGTAGAAAACTGCCAAAAGTGATTTGTACTTGTAGGAAATGGTTCTCGTCGTATACTTGTAATCGGTACGTTTTGTATTTTTTAAACTGAAAACATTCGTTTGTTAATGGTGTTTTGTATTTGCAAACCACTCTGTATTTGTTTGCAAATCGTTTTTATATTTGCAAATCACACCTTGTTTGTACGTGAATCTTTTTTATATTTGCAAATCACACTGTATTTGTTTGCGAATCGTTTTTATATTTGCAAACCACACTTTGTTTGCACGTGAATCATTTTTATATTTGCAAATCACATTGTATTTGTTTGTGAATCGTGGTGCATTTGTAAAACATGTTCGGTTTGTATACAAGGTTTTGGCAGTAATTTCACTCCATATGAAATTGGTGCAGTTGATACTTAAATGAAACCTCATTAAGTACAGACACGTTATGATGGATTTGCGCCCACACCCTCTTGTTATATCTCACATGCACTTCACATCTCATGGTTTATTTAAATCAGCACTGTATTATCGGCATTGGTACAGTGTACTCTATATAAAGATGTACCCTCTTTCTCTATTTCACACGATCTCACCCTGACACCCAGACTCTCTCACACATTGACATGATAAAGACTCTCACTCTGTGTCTCGGTCTTACACTCACACAGGCCCTTCTCCTGTTTCCACGAGAATCTCTGTGAGGATTTACGAAATGAACCACTTGCGAGAACCAGTAAAATGCAAAATGGAGGCTTTATTTCTGAAGGGGGAAACCCCCCAACAGGGCAGGCAACAGTACAGAGTCCACAGTCCAAAATCCGAATCCAATGGGCAAAATCCAAAATCGTAAGCAGGGCACCAATCACAAAATTCATGGTCAGACGAAAAAGGTTCAAAGCACAAGAAAGCGGCAAAGTACAGGGAGAAAGCAAAACTCGGTAGTCAAGGACGGTCCAGTCAGAAAAATAATCTCAATGGTACAGGGCGAAATGAACGTGGCACAGGTAAGCATGAGAGAACGATCTGACAAAGCAGTGCTGTGAAGAGACATCTAATATACACTTCAGGGAGGTCACATGATAACAGAACACAGGTGGAAGCAGTGAGACTGATTACAAGGGAGCAACACATTGGGAGGAACCTAATCACATGAAATTAGCAGAAGCCAAAACGCGGACAAGGATCACGAGACAAACCTATAGACAAAGATACAGATCCGGTTAGGGATTTCTAAGTGCACAGAGTGAGTGGCAGAACAGCAATAAGACAGGTGCAGAGAATCTGCAAAAAACACAGCAAAGTAGATTGAGTGAAGGGAAGAGGCGGAGACTAGAACAGGACGAATGCTGAGAGATCGTTAGTCAATTAGTAAGTGCAGCTATACAATCTCGAGTGCTCGTTAGTAAATTACTCTTATATACACAACGTTAGTCTTTGTTAGTAAACTAACAAAATAACAAACTGTTAGTATGTGTTAGTAAGATAGAAAAAGTAAGGGGAAGGAAGTAAACGAGATGGCAAAGGAAGATTGAAACCATTAAATCACCTGAAGGAGTGAGACGCATTACTGGGGCTGTGAGCAAAGACAAGATCAAGGACCAGACAGGAGGAGACAAAGTGCAATGCATGGAAAAATCAAAACATGGACTGGAATAAAACTATGGCTATGAGTAAAACATGGAAAATCAAAACTAAGACAAAGCACGAATTGAAAAGCAACCAAATACACAATACATAATCCTCAGGGATAGTCAGACATGGCAATGAATCAAGATACACATGAGGCAGTCAGAACATGGCAAGGCAAGGCAAGGCAAAACCAGAATCACAACAATCTCACTCTGTGTCTCGGTCTTACACTCACACAGGTCTCTCTCCTGTTTCCATGAGAATCTCACTCTGTGTCTCAGTCACACACTCACACAGGTCTCTCTCTCCTGTTTCCATGAGAATCTCACTCTGTGTCTCAGTCACACACTCACACAGGTCTCTCTCTCCTGTTTCCATGAGAATCTCACTCTGTGTCTCGGTCTTACACTCACACAGGACTCTCTCCTGTTTCCATGAGAATCTCACTCTGTGTCTCAGTCACACACTCACACAGGTCTCTCTCTCCTGTTTCCATGAGAATCTCACTCTGTGTCTCAGTCACACACTCACACAGGTCTCTCTCTCCTGTTTCCATGAGAATCTCACTCTGTGTCTCGGTCTTACACTCACACAGGATTCTCTCTCCTGTTTCCATGAGAATCTCACTCTGTGTCTCGGTCTTACACTCACACAGGACTCTCTCCTGTTTCCATGCGAATCTCACTCTGTGCCTCGGTCTTACACTCACACAGGCCTCTCTCCTGTTTCCATGAGAATCTCACTCTGTGCCTCGGTCTTACACTCACACTGGCCTCTCTCCTGTTTCCATGAGAATCTCACTCTGTGTCTCGGTCTTACACTCACACAGGACTCTCTCTCCTCTTTCCATGAGAATCTCACTCTGTGCCTCGGTCTTACACTCACACAGGCCTCTCTTCTGTTTCCATGAGAATCTCACTCTGTGCCTCGGTCTTACACTCACACAGGCCTCTCTCCTGTTTCCATGAGAATCTCACTCTGTGCCTCGGTCTTACACTCACACAGGCCTCTCTCCTGTTTCCATGAGAATCTCACTCTGTGCCTCGGTCTTACACTCACACAGGCCTCTCTCCTGTTTCCACGAGAATCTCACTCTGTGCCTCGGTCTTACACTCACACAGGCCTCTCTCCTCTTTCCATGAGAATCTCACTCTGTGCCTCGGTCTTACACTCACACAGGCCTCTCTCCTGTTTCCATGAGAATCTCACTCTGTGCCTCGGTCTTACACTCACACAGGCCTCTCTCCTGTTTCCATGAGAATCTCACTCTGTGCCTCGGTCTTACACTCACACAGGCCTCTCTCCTGTTTCCACGAGAATCTCACTCTGTGTCTCGGTCTTACACTCACACCGCCCTCTCTCCTGTTTCCACGAGAATCTCACTCTGTGCCTCGGTCTTACACTCACACAGGCCTCTCTCCTGTTTCCACGAGAATCTCACTCTGTGCCTCGGTCTTACACTCACACAGGCCTCTCTCCTGTTTCCATGAGAATCTCACTCTGTGCCTCGGTCTTACACTCACACAGGTCTCTCTCTCCTGTTTCCATGAGAATCTCAGTCTGTGTCTCGGTCTTACACTCACACCGCCCTCTCTCCTGTTTCCATGGCTGACTTCTCAGAGGTTAATATGATGAGCCAATAGCAGCAGGTGATGGAATTGAATCCTGAGTAGGGCTTTAGCGAGTACTTGACCCTCTCCCTCTCTCTCGATGTATATTTCATTGTGCTCTGTTTGCATAAAATTCACAGTGTTTCCATAGTTTCTACAATCTTTTATATGCTATTGCAAAGTGCTGTTACAGGGGTTAAAAAAACCAACTCTACAACATGCGTATTGCACTCATTCTCTTCGGAATACTTTTATACTTTTCCCGAAAATTACACAGTATAAAGCATTGAAGTACATGTGGCCCATCACCGCGATCATCAACTTATTGCGTGTTTTCATAGGACTGCGAATGGTCATCCACGCCGCTGGCACTAGCTTACCGTAGGGAATGGTGGAATACACTGCGCCATTGGCAGCGGCTTGCCGTAGGGAATGAGTTAAATTTCACTCACATACCTCATTCAACTTAGCCAACAGCATACACCTAATGTGTATGTTGTATGATATACATTATGGAATAAGAACAATTTAATTAGTCATTGTGAAGTTATTATTAGATCAGCCATATGAGGTTAGATTCTTACCTATTAGTGAAGCGGGGTGGGCTCTTTACCTCATAGAATGGCTAACACTAGTTCATGAGGGGGCGTTGCAACATTTTGGAAGAAGAGTTTTAGTTTTTTTTTTTTTTTTGAAAAAGGTCCTTTCCAGATGGTGGTATGTTTATTGCAGTTTAAAAGGAAGGTAATACCTGTCTCAGCTATCAACTATTGCTATGAACTTCAAAATCTAATGATTTATTGGCATGAAGTATTTCCAGAAATACATTGCCAAAATGTGTAGATACCAAAAACAACAACCACAGTAATTTAAAAATAGCTCTCTCTCTCTCTCTCTCTGCAGACGGCAGTGATTATAGCGAGGTGCTGCCGGACTCCTTCCCCTCGGCCGTGGCGGAGCCTCTCCCAGAGTTCCAGCTGGAGCCGGAGGACGGCTTCATCGTGAAGAACCGGCCAGTGCAGATGCGCTGCCGGGCTGCTCCCGCCACACAGATCTACTTCAAGTGTAACGGAGAATGGGTCAATCAGAACGACCACGTGACCCGCGAGAGTCTGGACCAGATCACCGGTACACATACACCGCATGTACTGCCAGCTCCAATATATTGGCGATTAAGATATTTCTCCCGGTTTGGCTCTGTACTGCACTTCTAAATATGTGTAATGAAACATGATTCATTAACAGGTATTACAGTTATTTTTGTATATTTCCACTATTCAAAGTACCAAAATGTTTGGGACAGATTGGTCTTTGGTAGGTATTTTAATGAGTGAATCGCTGCTTTCTTGGTGTTGGTATATTCAGTGGTACATGGTGAGACCAAAATCAATAAAAATCCTCAGAAAATTATAGTTGCTCTTTCAACTTGCGAATTTGGTTGGTTGCAAATCTGTAATTGTGGAATAACTACGTAGCCAAATTAAGAAAGAAAAAATCTGTGTTTATCCCAAACCATTTCAAAGGCATTGTACGCTCACACACATGTACACATGCATACTGAATATAACACACACATGCACTCGTGTGTGTTCACCTACTCACACTCATAAACACATGCGCAAACGCAGCATGACTCTTAAATAAAGAACTTATGTCAAAACACAGAGTGAGGCTGGCCCACTCAAAACGCAAACCAAACTGTGTCTGTGAAACAAGCCCATAACTGGATATCTGTGTTTCAGCTCAGGGTTTAACTCCTCCTCCTCCTCCCTTTAACTCTTCCTCTCTCTCTCTCTCTCTCCCTCCCTCAGGGCTGGTGGTGCGAGAGGTGGATATCTCTGTTTCCCGGACACAGGTGGAGGAGCTCTTCGGACTGGAGGATTACTGGTGCCAGTGTGTGGCCTGGAGCTCGGCCGGCACCACCAAAAGCCGCCGGGCGTATGTCCGCATCGCCTGTGAGTGTGTGTGTGTGTGTGTGTGTGTGTGTAACATCCCCTCTCTCTGCCAGTTTTATACTGACAAACTTTGGCTGGGCTAAACTTTGCGACATTCTGTTCAAGTCAATTACTGGTTAAAAAATGCAAGGAATGAATACTGATAAAACGCAGGAGCATAATAACGCAGCAACCATGAATTAATCAACAATCTATTGCTGTTTATTTTTCACCAAAATGTTGCTTGCAGTACTGGTACAAAACCAATAAAGGTTTGGTACATTGTCACTGTACAAAATGTACATGAGGATGAAGGCAGGCATGTGTGTTGTGGAGGTTTTCAGATTCTGAGGACAAAATGTACAGAACATTAATTTGACCAAGGATGAGGTGTGAGTTGTGGACACTGTGATATTGAGCAGAAAATGTCCAGAACATTTATTAGACTGAAGATGAGTGTGTGTGTTGTGGTGGCTGTCTAATATAGAGTAAAGCTGCCAAATCACAACCTGCTCCACCCACCCCCCCACCCCCCACTGCAGACCTGCGCAAGAACTTTGAGCAAGAGCCCCTGGGGAGGGAGGTACAGCTGGACCAGGAGGTGCTGTTCCAGTGTCGGCCACCAGAGGGCATTCCACCTGCTGAGGTACCTTCCTTATCGTCCTCTGCGCTCACTGTACATCAGTGTGAAGGCATGCTTCGTGCCCCCTCTGTTTTAGCTCAGCTCTAGAATATACTCAGTGGCAGAATGTGCTGTCTGTCTGTCTATCTATCTTCTGTTTTCTATATGTGTGGGAACTCTGTCATCTCTGTGCGACTGCTAAGTTCCCTCAACACTGCAAAAATCAAAACACGACTCGATGTCAAGCGCTTAAGTCTAATATCTTCATTCATTTCACAAAATTAAATTAATGATTAAAGTAGATTCAATCACGTGTCAAATCATGTAAATTCAACGTGAGATAAATGTGAGGTGAGACAAATTTTGACTTAATTGATGACTTGCTAATGAGGTGAGAAAATTTCACTTGCCAAGTACGCTACATGTTAAAAAGTCAATATTTTGGTGGTTAAATTCATTGACATTTCACTTTAGAGCCAGATCATTGAGCCTTCTGCACTGAGTCCAATTGCACTCACTCGTCACACCGGATGTGTCTGAATATTTTGATGAGATATCCTCCTTTCCTTCGCTCGTCTCCTTCACCGATCTGGCAGTACGGGGGGAGGCCACGAGTGTAGAAAAGGAGGGCACATTCTTTGAACCCGCTGTGGTCATCTCCTCTCCCTGCTCAGGTGGACTGGTTAAAGAATGAAGACGTCATTGACTCTGGCCAGGACTCCAACTTCCTGGTGACCATTGACCACAACCTGATCATCAAACAGGCCCGCCTGTCGGACACGGCCAATTACACCTGTGTGGCTCGCAATGTGGTGGCCAAGAGGCGGAGCAGCACTGCCACCCTCATTGTCTACGGTGAGCACTCAGGGATAGAAATTAGATTTTTTTTCCCACAAGACACTGCTCCTCCCCATCTTTTACTAGAAGCCTTTTTTTCTGTAATTTACAGTCCCAATAACATATCTGAATGTCACATCTTTTTCATTTGTTTCCTTTATGGCTGAAACTCACACCTGTGCTAATTTAACTTCACATATGTTCTAATACTAATTAATAATCCGTCATTCCAATAAACGTAAGAGACAGATGACACAAGCCCTTCAGTAAAGCAGAAAGTTAATTTTTCTTCATAATTAATAGCAAACGATAAAATTTCAAATTTTATCTCAAATTTCAAAGCCTTCAGTACCTTGGACTAAAAGAAATCTCTAGCCAAGTATTGACATGATCTAAAATGCTGATTTGTCCATTTATAATTATTTTCAAAACACTAATTAAGCATGTTTGAAAATGTATATTATGTATAAAACACTTAACCCGCTGAATGAAGGTTAATTGACATTCAGTTATTGAGACATAGCGCGACACAATGTCTGCAAACAAGATTTTATTCAATGGAGAAACAAAAGGAAATGCATTTCTTGATTTGCGGTACAAATGGATAATTACTTATATATATATATAGGAGGTTTTGAATGCAATTTTCTTGATTTAATCATAGTTACACTTAAATATAACTAAGCCTTATTTCTATGATCCTTTGTAAAACTTCAATGAAAATATAATTCTGTTTGATCAAAAAAAAAAGAAATTAAGTGCTTGTATCTGCTTGTTTTGTCACAAAAATGAGATTCTTTTGAAAACAATTGACAATCTCGCAAAAATTCTATGCAAGTAAAATGTCATAATTGTTGGGTTTGAATCAATGTTGTCAATGCTCGTAATTTTGACCACTGCCAAATATTTGCAAAACAGTACACTACAGCGATATAATACAATGAAGTGCCAAAAATCCCTTCATAAGAACAAGTTAGTCCATACTGTGATGTATCGTTCAGGAACCTGTCGCGAGAACCAAGCAGTGCAGTAAAACTGGATTTTATTAAGGAAGAGGGAGAACCCCGCAGAGCAGGAGGCAACAGTACAGAGTCCACAATCCAAAAGTCAAAATCCAGAGGACGAAATCCGAGTCGTAACCAGGGCACCAATCACAGTACTCATAGTCGGGCAAAACAGGTTCGGTACACAGGCACGGGTTTAAAACCAAATCTAAATCTAAAACCAAAATCCAGTGGGCGTAATCCAAACCGTTAACAGGGCAAAAAACGCAAAACTTGGAGTCGGGCAAAACAGGGATGGTACACAGGCACAGGAATATCAAAGGTAAAGCCAAAATCAGAATCCGGGACATTCCAGTCAGATGTATACCACTTAGAGTACAAGGCATAAACAATTGCAGCACAGGGAAAACATTCTGACAAGGGCTGTGAGTGACATGACTGCTTAAATACACACAGGGGAAGTCACATGCTACAAAGGGGAGGCAGGTGATATGGATCAGACTAATTACAAAGGAATCAACATGAGGGCATTCCTGATTACAAGAAATTGGCAAAAGCTAAAACGCGGACAGGGATCACAGAGACAGTGATTAACAGGACAGTGATTAACAAGTTGCAGAAGATCTGCTTGAAGCACAGCAAAGTAAATTGAGTGAAGGCAAGGGGCGGAGACTAGAGCAGAGCGAGTGCTGAGAGCTCGTTAGTCAATTAGCAATGTGCAGCTATACAATCCATAGTGCTTGTTAGTAAGTAAGTTCTATAAACAATGTTAGTCTTAATTAGTAAATTTACTTAAAACAACAAGTTGTTAGTAATAAAGAAAAGAAAGGTGAAGGAAGTAAACGAGATCGGAAGGAATGGGTGAAATCCCAGAATCCATGAAATCACCCGAAAGTGTGGCACACAATACTGGAGCAGTGAGCGATCACGTGAAAAAAGATCATACAGGGGGAGACAAAGTGCAATGCAAGGTATGACACAAAACAAGGATTGTAATATAACTGCAATGGTGGAAAATGGCAAAAAGACAAAGACAAGGCAAAAACAAAACATGGCAAGGAATCTAAATCACAATACAAAATACAGAGCATGGTCAGACAAGGCAGAATTCATAATCAAACATGGTCAGGCAGGACAGGATCAAAACAAAAGCATGGTCAGGCAGATCAGGATCATAACACATACGTCATTAAGAGTTGAGACCATGAGAGCACAAAAATATTTACAATTTAGTGGGAGTGGAAAATATTTTACTAGACACTCAAACTAGTTTGATGACAAGTTTACCAGTCCACCATAATTTTACTAGAGTGCGGACGTGGCAGACTACCGCAAATTTTGAACCCTTGTGTTGAGAGAGTTTAGGGACGCCTGTAATGACCAGCATGAAAGTGCTCGGCCTTCAGTTGTGCTGAGATAATAGGCTGTGGTTGATGATGTCCTAATATATATGCACCTCTTTCTTTTGTGACAAATGAAGTAGGAACCAGAAAGAACTATCATGTTATGGTTTCTGCGTTTCTCCATGTAGGATACACGCATGTTTCTCCATCGTGTTAGAGTAATGAGTTTAAGACAGTGGTTTTGCTCCAGTTTAATCCCAGGCCTGTGTGTTTTTATGCCTGTCTCTCCTCCACAGTGAGTGGCGGCTGGTCATCCTGGACTGAGTGGTCCGAGTGCAACGTGCGCTGTGGGCATGGCTGGCAGCGACGGACTCGGACCTGCACCAATCCGGCACCTCTCAACGGGGGAGCTTTCTGCGATGGCCCGCCTTTTCAGAGGATTACCTGCACCACCCTGTGCCCAGGTATGCTTATACAGTACATGCATGACAGTTCACTCACATTCCCACTTCATACAGCCCCTCACACACTTGTACAGTCCACCCACCGACCATGACCTCTGACCCTTTGCAGTGGATGGGGGCTGGACGGAGTGGACGAAGTGGTCAGCCTGCGGGACGGAGTGCACACACTGGCGCAGCCGCGAGTGCCAGGCACCTGCGCCCCAGAATGGCGGCCGGCACTGCAGCGGAAGCATGATGGAGAGCAAGAACTGCACAGAGGGACTGTGCACACGCAGTGAGTCACATGACCGTGCTGACACCAGGGCTGTGCACAAGCTGTGAGTCACATGACCACACTGGCACAGAGGGTGCACACAAGCCATGCATCACATGACAATATTGACACAGGGGCTGGGCACATGCAGTGCGTCTTATGACCTCATGAGTTTGTCAGCACATTTTCAAAATTGCAGTATTATACTACATACTGAATACTGCAGCAGTGGATACTGGAAACGACAAGCTGTTCTCCATTGGAGTGTACAGTGTAGAAGCCAATATGTGGCAATAACTGGGTTGGTGCACTGCACAGTCACATGACCATCTGGCTATCATGATCATCTAGGTCTTGCGTGGATGTTAGCATTGACCGCGTTGCCTACAGTGCTTCTGGCTGCGTATCGCGAAATTTGACCAGAGCTGTATATCATCTGGGTATCTTCGATGTTCTGTTAACTTTCATCTTGGTTTTATACAGTGCTCTACCGTTTACTTTTGGCCATGACCAGTTGTAAAGTGGTAGTCAGTTGGTGATTTAGAAAACTGCATGGCTCTGTTCCCTGCTGTGAGTCATATGATCATGACGACATGAGTATGCAGGGAGTCAGTTAACTTCCTGATGGGGTTGGGGTGCACTATATGTTTATTGAAAGGAGAGTTTTCTGATAATTTTTTTTTTGAAGAGGCTGTGCTTTAGTGATTTTGGCAGGCTTCAGTGGGAGTCAGGATGCATGACACTAAGTGCAGCGCTGCAACCTGGTAATCGTGATAAATAAACTGTAACTCAGAGGCTTGTGTGGCTTTTTTTTATTGCTTTAATAAAACCGTTTAGACATTTGACAACTAAAGTTTTTATTTTTAGAATGTTAGGCTCGCTAAAAATACCATCTGTGAATTAAAGTACTGGCAATGTACTTATCAGTTCTCTGCGCATTAATATAGAATTCAGTTACTATGCAGTCACAGGTGTGGGTTTAAAGTCATTTTACTTTGGATTTGAATGTGGCTCAGCCAATCATGCTGCAGGACTGGAACTATCCGTTCAGGAATTACAAAGGTATATTGTTCAGAATTAGAAATGGGTGGGTTAATTTCCTTTCATTATCAACTGTTATTCCTGCTGTCTGCCTTTACTGAAACAGGTGGAAGATTCTGGCATTTTGCTGCCTACAGAGTCATTGAAGAGCTTGTCTCAGCTGATTATACTGCTGAAGGACTTCGAGGCAGCAGGGGCGGATCCAGGGTAGTTTACCTAGTTTCCGGAACTGACTCAAACACCTCACTGATTGTCTGGAAACACTTTCATTGTATTGGAACTCACTCCAACCTCATTCTGATTGGCTATTCATGTTGCAGACTACTCATGGGAATGAATCACTTCAAAACCTGGATCCACCCCTGGGCAGTGTATATTGCTATATTCCCCCATTTTATGGATATAATTGTTATTTTACTGGGTATCTTGCATTTTTTTGTATGTGGTGTTTCTGGAAATTTAGGATATTGATTTGTAGCTCTTGTCAAAGAACATTTAAATCTCATTGAATCTTTCTTTAGTTGGGTAGTTTTAAATAGGATTGGTAAGTGTCCCAGTAATGAGCTGGCAGACACTTTGCTCCAACAGGAAGAACATCAGGGAGGTATTACTGAGGAAGCGGGTGTTGATTAGCTTAGCTGAGGAGGACAGGTGAGGTGTTGGCTGATGGAGGTGCAGTCATTCCCTGCGGGGTATGAAGGTGGATTTTTAGGCAGGTAGAGGAGCTCAGTATGGGGGAGACGGCCGGGGGGTGGCTGTGGTTATGGTGAGAAAAACAGCGCGGAGTCATACTCGCACTGACACACCAGAACACATCAGTTAACCTAAGTTTATCTGACAACGTATTCACCAAAGTGGCAGCTGTTGAGCTGAAATTTGAGGAAGCACAAAGTTTTCCTTTAAACTATTGATCAGCTGTGACTTTTTTCGATCAATTTTTTGTTTTAATAGGCACGGTGTGAAAGCCAAAAACACTCAACGTTATCTAATGCGGCAAGTTCTCATAAAGGCAAGACGAGAAATTAAATGCTTTATTTGATTGTGAAATTGCATTTTAAGTGCATTTTTACTATTGATAGCTAATCTTTTTTTTCTTAATTATAATTTAAACAATTATGAAGCACAGATTGGATAGCCTGCATTTTAGAATGTGCTATTAGCAAATGTGGAAATTAATCATTTATCTTATTATATCTTTCCGTTTCCACTGCTGTGAAGAAGTATTTGCCCCCTTCCCAATTTTTCTATTTTTGCTCATTAACCATATTTAAATGTTTTAGATCATCCAAATAGTTTAAATATAACACAAAGATAATGTGATGGAACACAAAATGCTGTTTTGAAATGATCACTTCATTGATTGAAAGTAAAGCATGATTCAAAACCTATGTACCTAAACACTAAATGCTACAAAGCTAAACATGACACCTTTCTGCAAATTTATAAGCAAGGTTTCTTTCTATTTGAATTTTTCTGAGTTTTTAAATGAGAGGAAAAGGCCCCGTGCAGAGGTTTAGGAAGCCGGATTATTCTTTGTTACCTTTTAAGAAGGTGATTACCTAGGCCCAGAGCCAGGTGATTTACTCGTTAGGGCTTCAATGAGTCAGGTGAATATAATTCCAGGGTTGAAGTAAATATTTTGAAGTAACTCGAAGCCATCTAAAGTATCTGACTGTGGTGGATGTTGAGTCTGGTGTTAAAAACCATGTGTTCCTCTAAACAGTTGTCCAAGGATATCAACATTAAGATAATTCACTTCCGCCAACAAGGAGAGGGTTACAAAAAAATCTCAGAACGTTTCAAACTACCCATTTCTACTGTCAGAAACATCATAAGAAAATGGAAAATAAATGGAAAAATTGAAGTCAAGGCAAGATCTGGAAGACCTTTCAGATAGAATGGCCCGAGATCTGGTGAGAAATACTCAGAAGAACCCACACATCACTGCAAAACAGCTGCAAAAAAGAGTAGCACACACAGTTCTAGTTGTGCACTGGACAGCAATACAGTGTACCATAAACAAAAAAGACCTACATACCAGAGTTGCAAGAAGGAAAACTTTCCTACGACCTCAACCCAAAATTAAGAATCTGAAAAATGCTAAAGAGAACCTTGAGAAACCTCAAGCCTATTGGAACAATGTGCTTTGGAGTGACGAAACCAAAATTGAACTTTTTGGCTACAACCAAAGAAGGTATGTTTGGAGAAAAAAGGGTAAAGCATTTGTAGGGAAGAACATGTTGCCAGCTGTCAAGCATGGAGGTGGATCCATGATGCTGTGGGGTTGTGTCGCAGCTTGGGGCACAGCAATATTGTGCGGGTGGAAGGAAGAATGGATTCCACCAAATTTCAAGACATTCTCAAGGCTAATGTTCAAACTCAGTCCAGAAATTGAAGTTAAAGAGATGTTGGGTATTCCAGCAAGACAATGACCTGAAGCATACCTCAAAATCCACCAGGAAGTGCCTTCAGGAAAGACTGATGAAGGTTTTGGAATGGCCCTCACAATACCCAGACTCAAATATTATTGAAAATCTATGGAGAGACGTCAAACGTGCATGCAAGGAGGCTGAAGAATATTTCTGAGCTAAAGGTGTACTGTCAGGAAGAATGGGTAAAAATTCCAAAGACAAGAATGGAAATATTCTTATTTGGCAACAGGAAGCGTTTCCAAGCTATTATAGCTGCCCGAGGAGGAGTTACAAAGTATTAGCTGACAGGGTTCCCAAACTTTTGCGCAAGGCCTTTTTCCTTGTTTTAATATTTTGAAAAATAAAAAATTATTCTTGCTTTAAAATGTGATGAAATGTGTCATGTTTAACTTCATTGCTTTTTGAGTTCAGGTTTGCATTCAATCACTTGGAGATTCATTGTAACAGACATTTAAACCAGGGGTGCCCAAATGTTTGTACCCCACTGTATAAGGCATGTGAAAAATTATTTCCCTCCTTGAACCTAATGACTGGTTCTGCCACCCTATTGGCAACAGCTGCAGTCAAACAGTAGTAGAGTTTAATGAGTTTTTTACATTGCTGAAGAGGAATTTGGCCCACCTTCGCAGAATGGTTTTAGGTCAGCCACGCTGGGGGGCTTAGGAGCATTGACGTCCTGTTTAAGGTCATGCAACAGCATTTTAATCAAGTTCAAGTCAGGACTTGACTAGGCCACTCCAAAACCACCACTTTGTTCCTATTGAGCCATTCAGAAGTGTACTCACTTATTTGCTCTTGTCCTGCTGCATCAAACTGAGCTTACCTTGTGCTCTATGTCATGAACTGATGCTCAGACATTCTCCTTCAGAATTTTCTGGTTGATAGCTAAATTCATGATTCATTCAATTGTGAAAAGTTGCTCATGTCTGATGTTCTTTTTGTGAAATGTATTAGCTTGACGTCAGATGTGGCAGGATCAATGTCTTCCAAGAAGTTCCACTTTTGATTCATTAGTCCACAGAAAATTATATCAGTAATCTTGGGGGTGTTCAAGATGTGATGAATGAGAGGTAAGCCTTTGCTTTCCATTTTGGAAAGCAGTGGTTTTTGCCTTACAGCTTTTTTTTTTTGCCCAGTCTTTTTCTTATTGTGGAATTGTGAACAATGACTTTAACTGAGGATAATGAGGTCTGCAATCCTATGGATGTTGGTCTGGGTTCTTTTGTGACCTGCTGGATTAGTTATCTATGCACTCTTGGAGGAATTCTGGCTGGCTGGCCACTCTTGGGAATGCTCACCTCTGTTCCCAGTTTTCTTCATTTGTTCATAATGGCTCTCACCGTAGTTCGATGGAGTCCCTGGCTTTTTATCCCTTTCCAGACTGAAAGATGTCAACAGCTTTGTTTCTCTTCTGTTCTTCAATTTCTTTATATTGCAGCATCATGTGCTGCTTTTTGCCCAATTGCAGATTTCCATACAGGTTTTTATTGAAGTGATGCTTAGATTAAACAGGGCTGGCAGTAATTTTTCCTGAGTGTGTCCTGTGAAATCGAGTCCAATTATCAATAAAATTTGTTTAATTAGTTGAATTGGTGGCAATAACTTTTTCACATGGGGCTAGGAAGGGTTGGATAGCTCTTTTCCTCAGCGAATGAAATCATCATTGAAGAAGTGCAGTTTGTGTTTGCTTGGGTTTTCTTTGTCTCATGTTAAAATTATTTTGATGGTCTGACACATTCAAGTGTGACTAATGTGCAAAAATAGAAGAATTTGGGAGGAGGAAAATGCTTTTTCTCAGCGCTGTAACTTTGCCCCCTAGAGGTAGTGCTGATGCTGCAGGATTTACATAAGTCAATGAATTCAATAATTTACTAATATATAATTAGCAAAGAACATAAATATCATTATGCAAAGTCCTATTGAGACATTCGTTTTTGATAACCATGTCATTAATCCAGTCAAAATTTTAAATTATAACCCCGATCAAAACATTTCAATAATCCTTCAAGAGAAATTATTTGAATATTTTATCTATTTGACAGGGACGACGCAGTGGCATTATGGTTAGAATTATGCACAGTGCTGTTCTGGATATTACTAGGACATTTAAGATGGTGCAAATCTGTTTATTTAGCCATCTGTAAATGTATCCTCAATCATACTATCTCACTACTAGAGCAAAGAGATAAAGCATATTTTCAATATTTTATTAATATTATTTATTTACTCAAATAGGCTGCATTTATAGGAACCCCAAAGATATGTCATTTCATCCATACAATCTGATTGCAAGCAGCCGTTCTAAATTTTTTTTAAATTTATTTATTTTTTGAACATTTTATGTACACTCATTGTTCAAACTAAATATCTGATGCTAGCGGTTTGTTCAAACTAGCTGTTTATCAACATAATAAATTCAGGTTCATGCATTTTTGGCCAAAAGCTCATTAATTGTGCATTATATTGTCACGTCTCACTTAATTGGGCATCGAGGATTTGGGAATTAGGTGATATACCAAGCTGTTGTGGCTCACAGCATCCTTTTATATTTATGAAGTGTACTTTCTGAATAAAACATTGTCCTGAATTAAATTACTGTTAAAATGCCGTAACATTCTGCAAATAAGGACGCTGTGTGTTACGCTGCAAATGGATTATTCTTATTATTGGAAAACCTATTGATCAAGGAAAATGATTGAAAATGGGTCAAGAGAGATCATTAGCTTGGGGAGATGTTTTGTGCCTCCTCTTATTTCAGTGGAGCAGCCCCCACTTCGTAAATGCACACACACACACACACACACACACACTCGAACACACATGAACACAAACACACGCGCATGTGCTTACAATCACACCACACGTACACATATATTTACACATACACTTTCATGTTCACACTCGCACACATATACACACTTACATGCACACACCTGCAGACATATATCTGTACATACAAGGATTTGCAATTAGACATGCTCATGTCCTAACCAAGGTGCACACACACATACACATGCCTGCACCGACTGGCCGTGCCAAAGCCAGATCACATACCGATGGAAGAGATGACCTGCAGAGCTCCTTTGCATACTGTTAGAAAGTAATATTCCTGCAGAAAGGACAAGAGTCACAAAGAACAGCGAACCTTTGCCTAACAAAATGTTTTTTACTTTTCTCTTTATTTAATTTATTGTGCAGTTTTTGATTGAGTGGTTATTTTGCTACTTTTTAATATTATTTCTTTAATTATTAATTATCATTTTAATAATTCCATTTCCCTTTGCATGAGTGATCCATGCATTTTACATTATTTCCCTTTCTGTTCTTTTGCTTTTCATTTCTAACAGATAAAAAGGTTTCTATTGAACATGCAAGCCATCGTAAGTTCACCGTTTCATAGCCTCTCTTTATGTTCATTGTTTACATTCTTTGTGTGTGTGTGTGTGTGTGTGTGTGTGTGTGCATGCTTGTGGCTACTGTCCCATTTCTCTGTCATTTTCAAAAATTCTTTATACCCTCCTGTCTGGTCTCCTTTGAGATTCGCTCGTCTCCGTCGGTCTGTGTTCGTGTTGGTCTGGTTGAATCCACTCATATTCATTGCTGACCATACAAAACGCCTCAGAATTGGATCACTCCGTGACCCTGTCGCACACAATAAAATGCCCTTCATTGCTTTTCTCCTTCACAGTGGCCTCGGGCTTTTTAATAATCGCATGAGGCTTCCCATGAATTAACATTTACAAACATGAGGATTTTATTGAATACTGTGATTTTCACACTGTTCTCACAAATCTGAACAAATGCCCAGCAGAACAAATGAACATCCATTGATAATGAATCATAAGACTGAGTAAAGCGGGGTAGCTGTACTGTGAGCAGTGATTGATAAATATTGATAAATATTAGGGATCTAATTTCCTCAGACTGTGGGCTGTTTTTTAACTGGCTGAAGATGATGAGTACATGGGCCTTTGGTATGACACGTAAGGGTCAGTACTGCCCTCCGCAGATGAAGGGGACACAGCCTGCCGGGCACAGATCAATGTCACGTCTATGGTAGCTGGTTGTTGGATGCTGGTACAGGACATTAAACCAGCACGGCTGAGATAGGGGGGCATTTGCCAGCCTCGTTTCCATCTTCTTTATGAAAGGATTTAAAGGAATGTAAATGTATTGTTGCCGCTTAAAATCAGTCCTGTATGTAGTGTTGTAACATTAGCACAATTTTTTTTTGTTTTTGATTCTGCACTTTGGGCTTGAAAAAAATGCCTCGTGCAAGAACATTTTCCTATTCTTATCTTACATCTTGCGTTCTTTTATTACTGTGCCAATTCTACAAACGCTTGTGACTCCAGAGAATGTTCTAAATGATCATGTAAACATAATGAGTAATTCCTGTTCCTGAAGCCACGTGCATCCATGAGAAATGTGAATTAGCACGTGTAACACACGAACAATGCCATATAAGGCATGACATGGCACTTTATCCTGCCAGAAGAGTCACTGGACTCGAGAAGAAATCATTGGATATGAAAATGACTTCCAAAAATATATCGCCATAGCAACACAGACCTTCTGTCACTGTATTTGGAAACATGTTGGGCTATAATTTGAGCATGGTCCAAATATACCACTGCTAAACAATTAGACAATTTTTTAGAATTAATATATAGCCTAAAAAGGGGTTTGACAAATACCATCCATTCGTCCCAAACAGGTTTTGAATTCTAGAGGCTGTGTAAACATAATTTGTGAGACAGGTCTGGATATTATGTAGATTTACTTTACTCCCCTGCAAGACATCCAATTAGAACTAAACTGGTTTAAAGTTATTGAACTCACGTGTATAAACAGTTTAAGAACAAATCTTTTCTTACCAGTGGTTCTTGCACGAGGCCTAATGAATATGAGGCTAATTTGCAGATATTTCCATCTCTGTTATATGAACTGTGGAGGCACTGCAGTCATCATTTATATTGTCACTGCCCAAATACTCACAGAATCCACTATAGGTTCAGACTGTAAAACTATTGTTCCATATTCAGTGAAAATTATATTTGACTCATCATAACATACTGACCATGCTGTTGGAGAAAGGTTGTTAAAGAAGGAGTGCTGGCCTGTGTCCTACTCATCCATGACGTTGTTGGTTCTAACCCACCTTTGTCCCTGTCCTGTGTGAGCATGTGTTCACAGCCCCACTTGGTTGTTGGATCCAGTTAGTTTCTAATCCTCAGCTCTTCTGTGCCCCCAGCTCTGGACCCTGGGGCTGGTGTAGCTGTATACGCCGGTCTGGTGGGGGCGCTCTTGCTGTGCGTCGTGCTGGTGCTGTGCGTGGCGGTGCTGGCGTACCGGCGCAGCTGCCGCCATCTCCACGGCGACATCACAGACTCCTCCTCCGCCCTGACCGCGGCCTTCCATCCAGTGAACTACAAGCCACCTCGGCAGGGTGAGCACCAGCCCTTCACCGCCGTTTTATTTCTCTTCTCAGTTATCTCTCTCGCCCTCTCTTTCTCACCTACTCCGTCACTCTCTCCATGCCTCTCTCTTTACATGCCTTCCCCTTAACCTCTGGTGCAAGGTCTGGGGTTTTGAAAGTAAAAGTCTTGACATTAATTTGTTCTACCCATTAGTTCCGCTATTAGTTCTACCTCCTGGTTAAGGAATTATGCTAATTAGCACATCCTGGTGGTTAGAACAAAATACTGAGGAAGACTGGTACAACCTGGCCCTGGTTCACCCTTCACCCTTCACCCTTCCCTGCTCCCTGGTGGAATTAGGTAGCCATTGCAGCTAATGCTAGCGTGAGCGCAGATCAGGTTTAGCACCTCTGCCCTGCCCTTCCAGATAACCCCCACCTGCTCCACGCGTCGGCCCCCCCAGACCTCACCGCCACGGCGGGCTCTCTCCGTGGGCCCTTGTATGCCCTGCAGCAGAGCGCGGCCGACGCCCACAAGATCCCCATGACCACCTCGCCGCTCCTGGACCCGCTGCCCAGCCTGAAGATCAAAGTGTACAACGCATCAACGCTGTCATCCCTCGAGCTGCCCACCGGGGGGAGCTCTATCGATGGGGAGATCCTCAGCCTGAAGACTGTGGGCTCAGGCCCTCGAGACCCCCAGTGTCACACCCTGCCCAGAGAGCCGGGGAGCAGCGCTAGTGCTACACTGGGCTGCCTGGGCGGCAGACTTAGCATCCCCAACACAGGTAACATCTACCACGTGGTTAGCACAAACACAGGTAATTCAAACTCTCTCCCAAGCGTAGGTAAAATAAACACTATCCCATACTTCGAGGTTACAGCCATCTCCCTTACATGGCTAACACAAACTCCATCTATTGTACTGGTCACACGTTTACCTGTATAACACAGCTATCACAAATTCCATCCCAAATACTGCTAAAGAAAACACTGCCCCGACTCAATGTCTCCTTCTCCTCTCAGGTGTCAGTTTGCTGGTACCTCCGGGAGCCATTCCACAGGGGAAGTTTTACGAGATGTACCTCATCATCAACAAATGGGAGAAAACCACGTGAGTTACAGACGTACCCCTTCTTTCTGACTGTCCTCTTTATTGGTGCAGCTCAACTCCCGGACCTGTGGTCACCAAGTTGGCTGGTTAGGAGCTGGACCCAGGACATTGTCAAATCTATAACATGAAATGATGTGAAAAAAAAGGGCTGATCTTGGCTTTACTAAGTGCAGTTATACCGCGAAACTCATGAGCAGTTATCCTGCTAACTCGAGTGCAGTTATCCCGTTATCTTGAGTGCAGTTATCCAGCTAACTTGAATACAGATATCCTGCTACCTTGAGTGCAGTTATCCTGCTAACTCAAGTACTTATCCTGCTAACTTGAGTACAGTTATCCCGCTACCTAGAGTGCAGTTATCCTGCTAACTTGGAAATCCTGCTTTGTGCAGTACACCCAGGTTGGTCACACATAGCCTTCTCCACACAGTGTATGACCGTGTAGGCTGACTGGGGAAAGTGGTTGACTCTGTATTGTCTCAGATTGTTCCGGCCTGACTATGGTTGTTGGTGCTCAGGTTGCCGTCGGAGGGGGCCCAGACGGTGCTGAGTCCGGTGGTGTGCTGTGGCCCCTCTGGGATGGCCCTGAGCCGCCCCGTGGTGCTCACCCTGCCCCACTGCGCCCAGCTGGACACGCCCGGCTGGAGCCTCACCCTCAAAACTCAGACACACCAGGGAGCCTGGGAGGTGAGGGCCAGAGTCATAGCAGTGAGCAGAGAGGCAATGAATATAGGTGTATACTGTTATATTTATCAGTGCAAAGGAGTAGAGAACCTGGAATGACCTCATTTATCAGTAACTGTTTACGGGGATGTTTTCAACAAAGCACAAAACCATCATATAATGATGAGAATTAGCCACTCTGCCAAAAGTACTTCCTATTTTGGCACCAGTAAATGATGCCCCACACACTGTTTATTATCTAAAATGAAAAGCTTGTGCCGTAGTACAGCAAAATGCAGTCTCTACAATGTACTAAACTCTGCCCGAATGATGAATGTGCTACGCCGTGGCCTGACTGCAGGAGATGCTGACGGTGGGGGAGGAGAGCCTGTCGTCGCCCTGCTTCCTGCAGGTGGAAGAGCACAGCTGCCACGTCCTGATGGAGCAACTGGGCACCTACAGTCTGGTGGGGCAGTCCTCGCTGCCCCAGCCTGCCTGCAAACGCCTGCGGCTGGCCCTGTTCGCCCCGCGAGCCCCCTGCCTGTCGCTCGACTACAGCCTGCGCATATACTGCACCCAGGACACGCCGCACGGCCTCAAGGTGCGCCAAACACTCCTTTGTACACAGACACTGACCTCTCTGTTTATAGTGTGAGCTCAGCACTTTCTGAATCAAATGTGTCAAAGTAGGGATCCGCACAGAGAATATAATATAGAGGTAATTACATTGGCTCAGAGGGCTTTAAGATAAAAAAGTTACTATCCCACTTCATATTTGGAAACCAACTTAATTTTTACCCTCCGAGGATACAGTGTAAGATAAGTACAGTGTATATGCTATAAGGTTAAACTGTGCTGGGTTTTTAGAGTTATTCAGAGTTTTCAGAGCTCAGATTTACATGGGTAAGGTTCTCTGCTGCTTGTACGTCTGTGGGATTCAGTGCTTTTGGAGTTCTGTGTGTATTTTAGTACCTGTGGAATTCAGTGCACTAGTTCATGTTGTTCCTCAGTTGTATTTGCTCTGTAATGTCATCAGGCTTAGTACTTGGATCAATAAATATTAGTTTTCAGGGTAGTTTCGCAGACTGACAGTCTCTCTCTCCCTCTCTCTCTCTGTTCTCACTGCAGGAGGTTTTGGAGCTGGAGCGTAGCCTCGGAGGTGTTCTTTTGGAGGAACCTAAACTCCTTCTCTTCAAGGACAGTTACCATAACCTGCGTCTGTCAATCCACGACATCCCCCATTCCCATTGGAGGAGCAAACTTCTCGCCAAGTACCAGGTCAGAGGCAACACAATGATATGAATAAGCCCACTTAGTTTCCCATTTCCAAATAAATAAACCAACCTTTCCTTGCCCATAGAATAAACCACAATGTACACAATTTGCGACCATTTAACCTGTGGGATCTCTACTGATATTGAGGACTAACATTCTCATAATCCTATCTGTTGGTTTGGCAGACTACCATTCCCATAATCCTTTGTAAATAATTGCTGTGATTTGCAGGAGATCCCGTTCTATCACATTTGGAGCGGCAGCCAGCGGCCCCTGCACTGCGCCTTCAGCCTGGAGCGCAGCAGTATGGCCGTGTCCCAGCTCAGCTGCAAGATCTGCGTGCGCCAGGTGGAGGGAGAGGGCCAGATATTTCAGCTGCACACAGATATACAGGAGGTACTGCACCCAACCGCACACGCGTATGTCTGCAGCGCACTCTGCTTTATTTAGAGACAGCTACTGTCTGTAGTCCTATAGCCAAGACCATGGCTTCTCTCTCCAGATTTCCACTGCTCACGAGTTGCTATTTTACTACCAAGAGCTTAGTTGTATCATTCGATTAAGAGTTTGGCTTCGATTACAAAATGTGAAACCCTCTCAACATTTCTTTCACCACAGAGATTATTTTGGGTAGATGCAAGATCCCTGCAGGAAAGAAGAGACATAAATCTGGCAGAGAAAGCTTGGGGAGAGAAAACCATTAGGTTAATTTTTAAAAAAAGACTTAACATTCAGTTAATGCTCTTAACAGCAGCTTGCTGGTACTATTGACTCCATAAGCCTGCTGAATATTTGATTGTATAAATGCTCCCCCAAAATCTTAGAGAGACTGGAAACACAGTAGCTGGCTGGTGACTGTAGATGTTGCAGCATGTTGATGCTAGGCTCAGTATTAACCCTTTCAGCGCCGTGGGCAACTATAGTCGCCCAATTGATGTAAGATATCAAAGTCAGATGCTGTTGAAAACCTATCATGTGGCAACTTGTTTAACAGAGCTCCTGGCAGGGGAGCTCTTTTAAATAAGTTGCCACATGATAGGTTTTCAACAGCTCGGGATAACAACATTTTTAGTTCCTGGAAAATATTTTCAGCGCTAAAAGGGTTGACACTCTAGTCCGCACACCAACACTCAGGAGGTATTGTAAACACTCTAGCTAACTGGTACCCCTTCGCAGACCTGCTGGATTCTGGACTCAGTGTTAAGACTAAACCTTCCTCTCCTGCCCCCCTCAGACTCTGCCCCCACATTCGCCGCTCCCGTCCGGGGGCCCCTGCGTCCCCTCCTCCCAGGTGGGGCCCTACGCCTTCCGGCTGCCCAGCTCCATCCGCATGAAGATCTGTGCCAGTCTGGATGCTCCCAGCGCCCGGGGCTGCGACTGGCGACTCCTGGCACGAAGCCTGGGCTTCGACAGGTGGGGTCTCGCTCAACGCCTGTGTGTTCTGTGTGTGTGTGTGTGTGTGTGTGTGTGTGCGTGTGTGTGTGTGTGCGTGCGTGTGTGTGTGTGTGTGTGTGTGTGTGTACGCGTGCTTGAAACCTCTCGAGCATGTAATTTAAAATTCTGTTTGCCCCAAACTGCATTCATTGCATTGTGAGAGTTCATTTGTTAGGGATGCGTAAAATCGTGACTACATCCGCTCTCCGCCTGTCTCCATCTCTCAGGTACCTCAATTACTTTGCAACGAAGCCAAGCCCCACAGGTGTGCTTCTTGACCTCTGGGAAGCTTGTCACCAAGGTGATGCAGACCTGGTCTCCCTGGCGACCGCACTTGAAGAGATGGGAAAGAGCGAAGTACTGGTTGTCATGACGACTGATGGGGAATGCTGATTGGTCCGGATAAAGAGATGACCAACATTGCAAAAATATCCTCCTGTTACACACCTGTGGACAAGAACACTTTTGCCACACTAATCCACACACACACACACACACACACACACACACACACACACACACACACACGCACGCACGCACACACACACACACACACATATATGCCACACGCATCTACACACCCCATGCTTTTCCCCAGTACACATCCTCCAAACAGGCCCCAGGACATCCTCCCCTGCCCCGCTCTGAAGCTCTGTATTCAGGCAGCGACGGACTCCTCAGGATGGGCCTTTGGCCTGTGTTTGGCCTCTTAGCAAATTCCCCCCATGATTACTTAGGCTGTTGAGAAACAGGGAAAAATTCTCTTTGAGATTCAGGTATTCAGTTCTGTGAGGCATGAGAACGCGAGAGACACGAAGAGATATATTTTTTATTTCCTTAAAAACCCAGTTGACACTGATAGGCCTTGTGGCATTTACGTAGCCATGCAAATTAAATGAAACAAGAACATGTCTTTCGTTCTCCCTCAATCTCCCATTTCCTGTGCTCTCCCCCTCTTTCACGGCAGATCTTTGTTTCCTAGCGACGGATAGTTTGATGTGATAAATCTGCAATTTGACCAATCAACAGTGAGTCCCCCCCCCCCCCATCAGCACCTTAAAACCCCTCAGGCGAATGATGTGCTGACACGGACAGACACAAATAACCTGGAGTGACTCATGCAGCTATGTGTCATCGTCATTGACTAACCAATCAGTTAATGCATACGGACCAGCTGGGTTTGCACAGAGCACTGAGTGTGATCTGCCTCATCCTCATGACCAGTGCTGGGGTTACATCTGTTTCAGCTAGAGGCAGGAAACTGGAGTCCTGGGGTGGCCGTGTCTTCAAATACCTCAAACTAACAGCGCAGTCAGATACCACAGGCAGTCTCCAGCTCGTAATATCCCCTCGCATCTCTGCTTTCTGAAATATACTCTCTCTGACCGCAAACTCAGCTGATGAAGAGCTTTTGGTGAACCATTACGAGTTTCCTGTGGGGAACGCAGTGTTTAAGTTATCGTCCATATTTTTGGATTGTTTTCCTGTGTATGTCTTCCCCCCCAGAGTGACAGTTATTGCGTTTTTGTGTTGCCGTTATGATTATGAGTACAATACCTTCTCAGTTCAGGTTTCATGTTGCGTTTAGCGCTGAGCGCCTGGGAGAAATTTCTGAAGCTGCATTAAGGAGTGAGTAATATGAAGGGAAATGGGGGGAATGGTCTTGGGGTTGGGGATGAGATGTGGTGTTTATGGAGGGGCTGCGAAATGGAGACAGACTCACTGAAACTACATCAAACTCAGGTCCATCCTACAATTGTAAGCAAAGGCAGCGAACGTGTTTTTTTTTATTTCAGAATTCTGTTATGTTTAATGCTCCTGTATCAGCTATTCCTGTTTTTTTAAGTATCAATCAAGATGCAGAATTAATTGTAATTTCACATTGATTGTACTTTCTTCCTGTGATTGGCGACAGTGACGCATGCATAATCTGGTTTTGATTCTGGTTGGTTGCCAGCCGGCAGCCTTTTTCTTTCATTCCAAACCTTTTCTAAGATCATTCATGAGCACCATCACTTTTTTTCTCTTCCTCGTCCTTGCAAATCTTGATTTTTGATTATTTTTGCTCAATTAGCTGCTATATTCAATGGCCTGTAATGGAAAAAAAGAATAATATATTTTTTATCATGATCAGTTTATTGATATTATCAACATCATTCCTACTCTCATGATTACATACTGTCATCATTGTGTTTATCATTATTGTCCTTACATGGATGTTGCTGTTATTATTGAAAACATAATAGTGTTCAGACCTTGGAAACAGAAATACCAAAACAACATTATTATCACGAGAAGTATCCTTCCGTTTCTCAGAGAGTAAGCTTGAGTGTGGACGTGCACGGTTGTTTGACCGGCTGTGTGTTTGGTTCGTTTTGTTGTTGTTATGTCATTATTTTTTACGTACTATGCAAGTACAAGAAAAACTCATTGTAGGACTTACTTAGTTCCCTGAGCTGAATGGAAAGTGTGTATATTTTTGCAATAGAGGGCGAAAGGCTGACAGGGTTTTGTTGCACTGCTACGGGGTTGGCACTACTCTCTGGCATGTTTTATCAACCCAAGAGCAACAAGCTACAAGGCGTGGTTTTGACTGCTCCTGCCTAATGGCAGGAAGCAGGTGTAGGGGCATTTTGTTTGCCTTTTATCTGGCGAATCAGCTGGGCTTTACGGACGTCCAACTGGCCATGCAGGACTATGGAGGAGTGACATGATCTGAAACTCATGGCGATAGTCAGAGCTGCACCAGTTTGTTGGGATTGCCGTTCAAACCACTATGGGAATAACTCTTTTTCAGGTGTGGAAACTTATATCTTTTTATGGTAAATACTGAGGACTTACATTTTGATACTGGGGAAATGATGTTAATGAGGAGGATGATGATGATGCCGAAGGCCAGGAAGTGATGGAGTTTTTCTCCCTCCCTCTGAGAAGATCCCCCCCCCCCATGCTGGATGCATAAAAGGCTGTGGATCCCCACCGTCTACTTTCTTTCCCTGATGAGACTGCGTTAATTACCACATTTTTCCGTGCAGCAGATATCGACGACGGATTCGTGTTGACCCACAGCAAAACAAGGAGTCTGGATCTGCAGGGTGGCTTTGTAGCTCCCCCTGCTGGAGTTTCCTGGAACATGAGCATAATTATTATGCTTCTGGACCATGAGCTAAGAGGTTTTGTTTAGATATACAAGTCAATGCCTCCTTTTATAATAAAAAAAAATCACAAAGAAAACTATTCCTTACATTCTGTAAACTACCAATTGTAAATAAATGTTTAGCCTTCTTACTTGTAACTAAAATAATTTTTATGCAATAAATTATATTTCCTAGTTTAACAAGATCTCTGGGCCTCTCGTGTGTCATGTGTTTTCACTTTTTGTGGGGGGGGTGGGCCGATTGATGAGGCACACAGACAGAAATCAGATATATTTATGAACAAGTCTGTTAAATGGAGAGGACAAGACCTCGGTTTTATCGTTCAATGTCCTGATTTCGGAACATTTTTACACTATAGTGCACCTGCCTTGTAATGGCTCCTCTGTAAAGTCATAACTCCTTACCCACCCCACCCTCTTGCACAACTTCTGATTGTAGTATGAAATACTTTACATTATATTTTTATGGTTATGAATGCAATATTTATGTGATCTGAATTTGCATTTTGGTTCTTGGTCAGCATAATTAACTTGCACTTGAGCTTAAACGAGGCGGCATTTATACTGACTGGTCTGGGAATGTAGCTACCCGAGTCAATATTAGTCAGCTGCATGCACTTACATTTCTCCTGCAGTGCGAGTCGCTCTGGATAAGAGCAGCGAATGAAAGTAATGCACCATGATCTGGGCCATAATTTCCCTTCTTAAAATGCTTAAAACCCAATCTATTATTTATTCATGGGGCTAAAATCCAAAGACCACTATTACTGAGCAGATAGTAAATCAGGAGACAAAGTGCATTTTTTCCCTCCTGTCCTCTACAGACTCAGTGGGGGTGGAGGCTCGTCTGAATCTGCATGTGAGAGTTTCCTGTCCGTAGTCTGCTCTGATGGCGAATAGCAATTTCATATCTGAAACCTTGCAAAGCTTTATTAATCCTGTGTTTCAGCTGGACTGCAGCAGACTCTTCCTTTTGCTTTTTTTTTTCAGACCCATGAAAATGATATCTAAAGATTTAATGTGGGTCAGGGAACAGTGACCATGACTCTGTGCGGGCCTTTGTTTTTAAAAGTCAATACTCCTCGTTAGATTGCAGTATTGTTTTTTTTTTCTCTCTCTCTCACAGATTAGGAGTCGTAATTGCCCTTTGGCGCTATATATAGAGGCCTAAATAAATGAATTAACTTTCCCCTTGGAGAATTGCATTCCCTTTCCATTTTCTACTCAATTAAACATGTATGTATGGATTTATTTATTTATTTATTTGAGGGTGGGTGTGATATTATACAGGGGCATGATTTGGTGAAACTGAAATGACATTACATTTACAAATCCAGCAAAACAGGCTTTTCTTTAGTCACAAGCATTCCCCTGGGGCGCAAGTACTGAAATATTCATTTACACCCTATGACTGCACAAACATGAAGACAAGTCAAGAAAACAATGAAAATTCAGTGTGGTCCTCCTCTTTGGTGAAAAAAAAACAACTGATAAATCTTTGTAGAAGAATAGCTAGAGTATGTCTAACTCCAGGGTATTAAATATTTCATACGGGCAATGTAAGAAAACCAAACATGAACTCAGCAGTGCCAAACAAAAATACCCTGGTCCTGTACGCTATATGCTGGCAACCATAACAAACAAGAAAAATGATCTTGTTCTTTTCCCGGGACCCTGCCTCAAACAACTTACTTATTGGTCCACCTCTGTCTGTGAGTTCTCAGCTGCTACAGTTGTGCACCAGTTTAAACACACTGTATGTTCAACATAAACGGTGAGCAAATATATCATCTCCTGGCTGGAGAACCATTTTTATTTATGGCCTCATATTGACAGCTGCAAATTGACAAGGTAAGATAAAACACACTAAGTAAGATTTGAGAGCAGCATTTGAGTGATTTACCTGGCTTGACACGGACATTTAGACGCCCTGGCCTCCATTCTACTGGTTTGAAGAGGGATGGAGAGAAACAACTGAAAGTCTGCAGTGCTGAAAGTACATTTTCACACATTGTGAGGTAATGCTGGAAAACGTCTTTTATAGTAACCCGGGTCAATTTTCTCAAAATGGACATTTTGTGACTTGTACTTTCAGTATTGGGGACTTGAATTCTAAGTGTTTCTCAAAGAGAATGCATACAATTTTCTTTCAGAAAGGTAATACAAAATGTCTATGAATGTATGGCGTCTACGGATCCCCCCTGATGTTAGTCGAGAAAAAAAAGCAAAAAAAAATGTACTAAACTGAGGGAACAGATTACTCAATCGAGGGAACAGATTGCTAAATGAGGGGAACAGATTGCTAAACTGTGAGCGCACTTTACTAAACTGAGGGAACTGATTACTGAACTGAGGGAACAGATTGCTAATCTGTGTGCACAGTTTACTAAACTGAGGGAACAGATTGCTAAACTGTCCACACAGATTACTGAACTGAGGAAACAGATTGCTAATCTGTCCGCACAGATTACTGAACTAAGGGAACAGATTGCTAATCTGTGCACACAGTTTACTGAACTGAGGGAACAGATTGCTAAACTGTGTGCACAGTTTACTAAACTGAGGGAACAGTTTGCTAAACTGTCCACACAGATTACTGAACTGAGGAAACAGATTGCTAATCTGTCCGCACAGATTACTGAACTAAGGGAACAGATTGCTAATCTGTGCGCACAGTTAACTGAACTGAGGGAACAGATTGCTAATCTGTGTGCACAGTTTACTAAACTGAGGGAACAGATTGCTAAACTGTCCACACAGATTTCTGAACTGAGGAAACAGATTGCTAATCTGTCCGCACAGATTACTGAACTAAGAGAACAGATTGCTAATCTGTGCGCACAGTTTACTGAGCTGAGGGAACAGATTACTAAACTGTGCGCACAGTTTACTGAACTGAGGAAACAGATTGTTAATCTGTGCACACAGATTACTGAACTGAGGGAAAAGACTGCTAAACTGTGCGCACAGATTACTGAACTAGGGAACACATTACTAAACTGTGCGCACAGTTTACTGAAATGAGAGAACAGATTGCTAAACTTTGCGCACAGATTACTGAACTGAGGGAACAGATTGCTAAACTCTGCACACAGTTTACTAAACTGAGATTTCAGACTGCTAAACTGTGCTCACTGATTACTGAACTGAGGGAACAGATTACTAAACTGTGCGCACAGTTTTCTGAACTGAGGGAACAGATTGCTTAACTTGGCAACCTGCACCTACGGATATGTCGTCAGTAGCCTTACAGTTAATGCTATATTTCTTCCCCAAATCAATGAGCCTATATTGCGATGTTCGTTAACAAACACATAATTTGTGCACTTCTTTTGGTTGAATGTTTTGCTCTGTTTAAAGAAATAGGCTAATAAATAGTCATATTGTTTTTTATTGTTTCTCTGATTGCAACGTTTCATTTCACTGGGATGTCTATAGCCATAGACTGTATTGTGATCCACCAGCTTTAATAAATATTTGGCAAAATATTGTTCTCATTATTTTACAATGCAGTGTAAATTGATGGCATCAGAAAGGGAAGGGGATAAAAGGCAGAGGTTAGCCTGAACTCGAAGATGTATCAGATAAATTGTCCCTGAATGTCCAATGCTCAATGAGTCCAAGGGCTCTATTTTAATGATCTGAAACACAAGTTTAAACATGAAGCGCAAGTTGCTTTGGGTAGATAAGAGGACATTGTTAGGCTATTCATGTTAAGCATATGCCTACACTTGCACCCAACGCAAAGCTTAAAAGGGTTGGTCTTAACGCTAATTAATATGCGTGTTTAGGGCACAACATGATAAACCAATGAGAATGCCATCTGCCTTCTCCCATCTCATTTTAGAGCCAGGAGCGCAAAGTTGGTGTATTGCAGGGTCCAATAGGTGTCATGAGTCACGGTCTGTGTTTTATTCCGCTAGTCTTTAATTCTCTTGTATTTCCTGTTTTACTTTGGTGTCAAACTTCTTCTCTCGTTTCAGATTAGTTCACTTCCTCTGTTTATCTCCTGGTTACCTGAGTTGTCGTCATTTCCTCCCTAATGTGTCACACCTGCTCCCCATCAGCTCGTTACTCCTCTTGAATATAAGTCCTGTCTTCCCTGTCCAGTAATCTGTTCCCTCAGTTTAGCACATGGCTTTTTTTTCTACTCGACTGACACCAGGGGGGCTCCGTAGGAGTCAGAGACCCAATTCCTGAAAAGTTCCTTGTCTCCATCTTCAACCTGGCACATTGCAGTTGAACACTATTCACTGAGTGGACTGAGCACAAACAGTTGGAACGGATGACTGTAATTCTTTTTAAAACTTTCAGTGCTCTTTTCTAAATATCCAGATTGTTAAATTGATTCATTCAACATGAAGTCTGACAGTAGGGAACTCAATGTACATTCACCGCTTTCCTCTCAGAACTCCCGGAGATTATTATTATTATTATTATTATTATTATTATTAGTATTATTATTCTCTCCGAGTCATGAAACGGATCAGTTTTAATTGATGGTAAATCAGTTATGAAGCCCCTTTCATGCTTTAAACCATACTGAAATACTTCAGGAATGACAACTGAATATCTGGATGGCTGAAATGCGCAATTGACTTGTATTGTCTTGCTCAATCAAGCCATCTGCAAGCGGCTTTTCTGGTCTAACAGTGTAGTCAGGAAATGGGTGTTCGCTGGAAAACAACACTGACGATACCGCTATGAGCCAGAAAGTCTATGAGGAATCTTCGTGTCCCCGTGTATTTTAAACTGATCTTTTAGAGTCATGTATTAATATTTTACTTGTCGCGATAGCTGCTATTCACAGATATAAAGCATGAAGTGTACTGTAATAAGAAAGTACAAGAGGCGCACAAGCGTCGCTGGGTAAGTGTTCAGCTTCTTTGAGGAGGTACATTGACTGTTTCGCTCGCTACATTGTTGTCTAAATGTGAACACAAAGCAATGAATACATAAGATATCCCTCCTGGGTTTGTTCGTTGTATTAATCGTGACGAGCACCGTTTGTCGATCCGGTTGTGAGTGATCAACAATGAATATAAGGAAACCCAATGTCCTTCGCTGCATTCCTTTTCTTATCAGCCTTAAAGCCTTTACAGCACGGTGGTTGGCTTCTGTATAATTGACTTAGTTTTTTAGACGCGTCCCCTCATGTGACTTTGCTGTTTTCTCCAAGCTACTGTAAATTGCTCGCATGACTATCCACAGTATAAGCTGATGACACTTGCATAATGGAATAGTGTTTGTCAAGACGTTATGATTCTTTCCATGCGTAAAATGCTCGAACATTCATTCTACTCCATTTTTAAAAGCCTCGCATCGCTGCGCTTTAAGCGGTGCTGGGGATTAAGGATGAATTTCATACATTGGTCGTCAAAATCATTCAACATGTTTCCGAGGCAGTATGTGTGATGACCAGAAGTGGTGGATGGTAAGCATTTGTGCTACATCGGCGGAGGAACGTAGTGTACAAGTAACATTTGGGCAATTTTGAGATACTGTTTACCAAATGTCCCCTCCGTGACAGACACGAAAATGGTCCCCAAATGGAGGTGGGGGGGAAATGGAGCTTTTCCACCCGAATGTATTAGTGCACCATTATACCCATAAATTGTTAAAATAAAAATAATTTTAAAAAACTTTTTAATTCATCAACTGAATTTTGTTTGGGTTGACTATGTCTCACCACGGTAGGGACATTTTGTTAAAATAACTCGGAATCGCCCATTTGTGCATCCTCATGGTCGTTGATAGACTTGCAGTTGGCCCAGGAGAGAGGATATTTGTTGGGTACCCTTTGTATTTGTCCTGAAGATCATTGATGCCTCACTTAACTCCAGTTTATTAGGCATTGTACTCTTCCGCAAGATTTGCAAAAAGGCATCTACATCGTTCAGACTTTTAAAGTACACTGTCTTCAAAGCTTCGAACTTTCTGAAATTGCCATAGTTAAACCACAGACTTATTTTTACAGAATTTCTGTTTCTTCTCAAACATATGTGAATATACTTAAAAAAAAAACAAAAAAACCTCTTTCCACTGGAATGATTATTATCCCCCGCCACGAAGTGCGAGGGGGATATCGGTTTGAGCTCCGTGCGTCCGTCCGCCCGAGATAAAGCCCTGCTGAAAATTCCAGCTTTGCTGGTCAGGCTGGTTTAAGCTGTGTTTTGGACAGTTTTAGTTGGTCGACCAGCCCTTCACCAGCTGACAATACCAGCTTTACCAGCTTTGACCACTTTCATCAAGCTATAGAGACCAGCTAGGAACACAGCTCTGACCATCTTAAACCAGCTTAGAATTCTAGCTGCTAGAATTCTAAGCTGGTTTAAGATGGTCTGAGTGGTGTTGTAACCAAATTTGGTGTGTAGCTTGAGACCATAAGGGCCTTGATGGAGTTCGGAAATAAGATGCGCGCGATTATTTTTTCCGTAGTTATTGCCCTTGATCCGTATTTTTGCACTCCGTCCATGGCATCTCTAAAGGGGACAGCTTTTCTCAGAAACTGTTACAGATAGGATAACCAAATTTGGTGTGTAGCTTAAGACCATAAAGACCCTGATGGAGTTTGAAAATAAGAAGCACACGATTATTTTTTACACAGTTATTGCCCTTGTGGCATTTTTGGGACCCTCTGTTCATAGTATCTTTAAAGAAGACATATTGGCGGGGGATGTCGTTGACCATGTCTACTTGTTTAATTTAATTTTATATTTTATTATATGACTTTGTCATATATGGACAATATGCGCAATACACAGTGAAATCTTTTTTTTTTATTATTATTTCTTAATGCCTCATAAATCAGAAATTTTGAGTCCTTTAAGAAATGTACCTAGTTGCTAAGAAAGTTTTATAACATGAATGTTGTATAAAAAAAAATAAAAAAGAAAGATTTCATATTGCATAGTGGGAAGATACAGTGGGCATCAAAGCACAAATTAATTTTTTAATACTATTTTTAGAAAGCCATGATTAGGCAAATATGCAGCTGTTGACCAACTGTTTATGAAGTCAAAGACATCTAAGTGTATAAAAATCCCTGAAAATTTTAAACATGGAGTGCGAATGACTTGTAGTTTTTTGGCGTCACTTTTTAGAGCCATTACCCCTTTTTAAAGCCTGCATTAAAGCCAAAAATATACAAGCCAAAAAATTTTGTGCTTTAGTTATTTAGTAAAATGGCATTATTTATATAATGTATGAAGCAAATCCAAAGTGGTCAGTCAGCAGACCCCTGTTGATTTGACATGGTATGACCCAGGGAAAGAGGCTTGATGCTTGTTATGGACCAGCATGAAAATATGTGTGCTAACATTTGTTTGGTATGCCCCCAAATCTCTCTGCCCCGCGTCACTCTCCCACTCAACTGGAAGTGAGGATTTGTCCTTTGTTGAGTTCCCCTGCCCCTCCTTTTCAGTGCCATTGTTCTCAGATGCCCCCCTTGACAATGAATGCAGACCCGTCAATTACACAAACGGGGAGTGATGACATTGCCCGCCGAAGATCTCACAAATGTTCATGTTACAGTGTTCAGTTTATATCAATAAGTTATCCTGTTGGTCACATGAACATTTTCTAACTGGTGCGCTAGATGTGTCGTGCCAGTGGCAAAGTCATCTCCAGTCTTTACTAGGAAATGGTGTGACGTGATTTTCTGTGCATTCCATCACCGAGCGTCTCGAGGCACCGAGAGAATAAAAGGAGGCTCGACCTCCTCATCGCTGTATCCATGTGTTCACCCGCAGGCTTTGAGTCTTCACTCATGCATGCCTGGTACCACCCGGACAGTCCCCTGGCTCCACTGAATTTGTCCCCTGGAGTGTGTGTCTGAGACAGGTGGAAGTGGTCTTTACTGGTCCCCTGAGTACCACTGGAGGAGAGGAGTTCAACTGCAGGTAAGTTTGCTTTGTATTTACTGCCCGACATTCATAGTGGCCAGAGTTGGACTTGTAACCGGTACTTTGTAGCTTCAAACCCGTAGAGTGGTGTTGCAAGTTTGACTTGGGTGGAGCATGTCGGCAAAAACAAGCTTGTTTCATGAATGGATCACTTGTTGAAAGCCCAGACTATGTAAGACTGTCTCTGCTCTCTCAAAATGAAGTAATCATTGAGTAAATGTAGTTTCCAGGAGTTGTGTTGGATTGGTGCAAGTGTTACCCACTCTGTGTCTTGTTATTTTACAGGTTATTCCCTTGAGAGAATTTACTATTAACGTACAGATTATACATCATCCTGCACTTGCTTTATATTCTGTGGGTCTAACAGCAGTAATATGGGTCAGAATGGCTGCCTTTATGTGGTCTGTAGTTGGGTTATGCATGGTATGCATGCGTCTCTGCCTCCTGTTCATAGCTGGTAATGTGTCTGGTGACCGATTAGGGTGAATTTCCCTCACTGACAAGTGTCTCTCAATTCCTCTTTCAGTTTCTCACCCACTCTCTCCGACTCCTCTCCATTTTCCATCTCTCCGCTCCTCTCTCACGCGCTCCGCCCTGGTCCGAGAGCATGGAGCACAAGGACCCCGGCCGCGGCAGCCTCAATTCCGCGTATGTGCCGACGGTTCTGCCGGCCGCGTATGAGAATGGGGACGTGGGGTGCGGGGATGGTGTGGACGCCGGGGACGGGACCCCCCTCCTGCAGTCGGAGCACGGCGCTTTTTCCCAGCAGCCCCCGAAGGACACGTACTGCGTGGTGTACGCCATCTTCTTCATGCTGGGCATCGGCTCACTGTTACCCTGGAATTTCTTCATCACGGCCAAACAGTACTGGCTGTACAAACTGAGCAACCGGACTGACCCTCAGGGCGACGCCCATTCTGACCTTTGCGTGAGTGTGTTTTGTGTCTCGCTCTGTCTGTTTATGAGCCTGTGTGTTTGCATGTAGGTATGTGTTTATCTGTGTGTATTTGTCTGTGTGTCTGTGATTGTGTGCCTGTGTGCATGTGTGTGTGTGTGTGTGTGTGTTTATGTTTGTCCGCATGTCTGTGATTTTGCGTGTGTGTATGTCTCTGTCTGTTGGTGTGTGTTTGTGTATGTATGTGTGTTTGCGTGTACGT
Organism: Gymnothorax reevesii; assembly: GCA_029721435.1. Classification (NCBI taxonomy): domain Eukaryota; kingdom Metazoa; phylum Chordata; class Actinopteri; order Anguilliformes; family Muraenidae; genus Gymnothorax; species Gymnothorax reevesii. The sequence goes on from CM056591.1 coordinate 47,742,366, forward strand.
TTATTCGCGTGTGATTAGATGTATGTGAGTGTGGTGGGGGGGCTACCGCACCACACAGCAAAAAAATGACGTCTGAGCACATTTTTGGCCTCAATTTATGAATGTTATTTTATCTTTTATTCGCAAAGACAAAATTATTTCCTGTTCGGTGCAAAATTGGGACTCATTTCAATATCTGGCTGTGGGCTGAGAGAACTTACAGTCTCAAGCAAGCAGTTAGAGAAAACAAGCTTGAGAGACAAACACGATATTTTAAGTCTCATTATATGACTAAAGCGCTTGTGGAGACATAATTTTTTCTTGCACGCTGGCCTGTCTGTGACTAATAGAGCGAGAGATGAGCCTGAACAAACCTCAGAACACAGGGCAGGGAGGGCTTTGGTACGGGCCTCTAATGGAGGGTTGCCGACTCCTGGAAGTCTGCAGTTACGCTTCAATTAGTGGCCTAATTAGAACTCTGAGACGAGGTATTATCATGCCTGAACGCTGGGATTGAATTCATACTCCCCTGATGTAAATAAGATAGATCAGTCTCTCTCTCTCACTCTCTCATTTCAATTCAATTTCAATTTCAGACGCTTTATTGGCATGACATATAGGCATGTATTGCCAAAACATTAAAGAAACAGTACACGTATACATAAAACGTGGTAACTTAAGAAACAGCAGTTACAATAGTACTATAGTACTAATAACTATATACATATACTCTAATTACAGTATTTGGAATGATCTAAATTAAGATAAAAAAAATGGAGAGAAATTAACAACTTTCAGGAGTGTAAATTTTTGGTTATAATGGGCTGGCACTGTCCCTCCGGCTGTGGCAGGTGGCTACATATTGTGCTGCCTCATATGCTCTCTCTCTCTCTCTCTCTCTCTCTCTCTCTCTCTCTCTCTCCCCCTCTGCCCTTCCCTCCCTCCATCCTTTCGGAGCCCCAGCTGAACTGTTGTCTGCCAGCCTTCACACTTACTCCTCTGTGATAAACAAGTGCTGAAGGGGCCCAGACAGTGTAAAAGTGTCAGTGTAATGAGAGAGCTGAGGACTGTTATTTTCAGGCGAGGAGCTGAAGGATGCACTGACGGGGACAGGCTTTGGGGTTATGGCAGTGCAGACGCCTTTCCATGGTGATTTTGCAGGGGGGGGGCATGCATTAGTCAAACCTGGGGCAGTACTGTCTCATGACGGCAGCCAGCTCTGACTATCCTTTCAAAAGTCACACACAAGAGCTCTAAGACTGGAGAACCTCTTCATTTGTGTGTCAGTGAGTGAGAGAGAGAGAGAGAGAGGGAGGGAGAGAGATGGGCAGTGTTCATCAGGAGAGTTCTTTTGCCTTGTTATTTTTTTTAAACAACCTGTAGCTCCAATCTAGCTATTTCTAGCATCTTTAATACAGAATTTACTCTCAGCTGTGTCCTCTGGACGCTGGGTTGATGTAGTGATGTCACTGAGTGGAGAAGTAACATCAGCCCTGCCATTTCACTCCCCAATCCTCAGTGCTCTAATTAATGAGTTCATACTACAGTCTACAGACATGGGTTGGATACCATAAATGCTAAAAAAAAAAAAGTAATAAATTTCCGAATAACCCAAGAGTTTGCCTAATTAGCTGGTTAGTGGGACCATATTTGTACATTTTTGCTTGATACTAGGGTCAATGATGTGACATTGTCCGAGTGCACTACTTTGGTTTAAAATTATTTTAAATGATTCATAATAATCATCTTTTTATTCTATAAAACCTGTTTAATTTGTACATATTTCCAGTTTATCATAAAAATGATATACATTTTATCAACCGTTGAAGCAAGTTAACACTATGTGAAATGTATTAAATATGCTATTTAAAATTTGAATTAATATAATATTGATATGGGAGCATAATTTTAAATTGAAAACCTTTCAAATAAACAAAGTTTAATAGTTTAATTGTTCTTAAATTGTTTGGAAAACCAAAATACCCGGCCCCTACAATAAAGAATCCATAAGTTACTTTTAATACCCAGCTCAACTACAAAATAGTAATGTTTTAGGCAGAGTCGACACTCTCAGGTATACTTACTAAAGAAAATCACTTAGGAAGAAAAGAGGGAAGTGTGTTTTTTTTCAAGAAACTTTTGGTTGCGCCACCTGACATTTTTTGGTTGGTGAAATTGCAAATACAGTCTGAAACTGTACTAAAACCCTGAATATTTTGTGCAACAATTAAGACTTGTTTAAACACACTCTTCCAACTTCAAATAAATGTATTCTGTACATTTTTAAAGATTTATTAAAAAAAAAAACATTTTTAAAAGACTTATTTGTCATTGACCCACTAACAAAGCGGCTTTGCCCTTGTAGGTGTAATTTAGTTTTACTCTCAAAAGTCATCTTGTTGTTGTCTCTCTACTTGTAGCTTCCCTGTCTGAGGAAAGTCTTCTCTGGACGTATCCCTCACTAGGGAGAGAGTCCTTCAGATAGTATCATGATCCTTGCACGAAACGCCGTCTCTTTTAAATTACTGCGCATAACAGCATCAGCTGAATGCCTGTAAGTGAGCATAATGTAATTCATAAATCCAAATCTTGTGCATATCTACAGAATACAAGGTGTTATAAAAAAAAAAAAGTATACCCAACTTTAATCATTGATTATACTGTACAAAAACCCATGAAAATAAACACATGGTTAGGGTATCATTTAAAAGAGTAAAACCAACTATTTCTAATGACTTATTGAACTTAATATAAAATTGAGTCGTTTTTGTGCAGTATAATGGATGCTTAGAGTTGGGTGCACTCATTTTAAAAACACCCTGTGTAGTGTCTCAGAGTTACAGCAGTGCTGTGGTCTGCTCTGTGGCCTTGATCAAGGACGACGGCCCCGGCGTCTGGTGTGTGTGGTGAATCTGCTGCCAGTCACCTGGCGTAGAGTGGGCTAGAGGTGACGATCCCATGACTGCGCAGTCGTCATGTTGGGGGACTGACAAAAGTGCTCGTCCCGCACATCTGCTCTGTTCTCTCACCCTGGTTTTAGAAAAGTACGTCTTACCTCAAACTCTATTTGCTTTATGCTCAGACTTCCTCTTTTTCCTTCCCGTTTAATAGGACAGAAAGCAGAAGAAAATTGTTTGTGTGTGTGTGTGTGCGTGTGTGTGTGTGTGTGTATTTGTGTGGGGTCTATACAATGCCTCTGGAAAGAATTTCAAGATTTCCAAGATTGTGACAAGACTGGGTGAGCTTTGAAGCTTCCTAATAGTGCTGCTTCATCTACTCTAAGAAAACCAATAGATAACATCATGGTTTGGCTCACTTACCAAACCTAGCTACCCCACTAGGAGGGCGTTGGTCAGAGGTGACCCTTCACTGAGTGATAAGCTGATGGGCTGAAATTGAGGAGAAACTGCAGAAGTCAGCAATCGCTTCAGCCTGCTGACTCAGCGTTTTCAGGAAAGGGGCAGGGGATAGGCTCTTCTGAGAGAGGCCAACATTAACTGATTTGACTGCGTAAAGGTTTGCGCGATTGTGTTACTCTGAGTCATAAGTGGAACCAGAAAATGTCTCTGCCGTCCAGTTTAATTTGTCTTTCTTCAGATTTTATGCTTTTTATCCCCCGCCGCGAGATTAGCACAGAGGGGAGGATATAGCATTGGGCTCAGTCCGTCCGTCCGTCCGTACGGACACATAAAATTGAGACGGCGGGGGATATTGTCATGTTAGTGGCAAACTCTTGTTATGTCCGCTTGGGCTCTGGGTTTTTTTCTCAGGAAGACTTGATTACTGGGAGAGAAAATAAAGGGTGTGACATTGGAACATTTCTTTGTCCAGTTATCTCCAGCCTTTCCCCAAAGAAAGATGTGGCCTGAATACTGTTCGTGATTCACTTCAGCTGTAAACAGACCACTGTGCAGAGTTAGGGCCCAGTATATCGAACGTATGTTTATTAAGGAAAGCATGTGCCTGGACCAAAGAATTCTGCTTCCACATTACATCTGATTCTGTTTCTCTCTCTCTCTTTCTCTCTCCCTAACCCTCTGTGAGGACTGCCCAAAATGTCCTCTCAACCCCAAATGTCCTCAACATCCATGGTTTCTCATGAATTGGCTTTCGTAAATGTAGCTATTCAACCCACGCACACATTCACACACACACACACACACACACACACACTCACACACACACACACAGACACACATACACGCACGCATGCGCGCACATAAAAACTGAAATGTTTTATTGGTATTTCATATTTGAAAAATGCGTATTGCAATAGTGTGTGGATAAAAAAAAAACAACCATAGTAATTGGAAAAATATACAAATAAAGAATGACTGCAATTACAATAAACTGCAATGGTCGCTTGAATGAAAGTAGCATTAATATAATAGTAACTGATATACGATTAAAAGTGTTATGCAAATGGTTGTTGATCGCTATCCCCGCAGTTATGACTGGCTGAAACCCTCTGAGCTGTGAATGCGGCTGTTGGCCCATACCCTGAATGCCCTGGCAGCCTTTTTTCATTTGTCAGGATTAAATTCTCATTCAGCACATTAGCTGAGGGCTTTTGGTGTTTTTTTTAAGGTTGGCTTTCTTAATTTTAAACATTGCCATGTCTCTGCCCTTAATCTTTTGAGAGGGGTATGAATTTATGTGTTATCAGAAGCACTTGTGGGTGCTGAATATTTCTCATGACATTTTTTCCTCCATTTCAGGACTACTTTGAGAGCTACTTGTCCATAGCCTCCACAATACCTTCAGTGTTATGCCTGATACTCAACTACCTCTTGGTCAACAGGTACGTCCTTCTGTCTTTGATGCAGTTTTTCCGTCAGGCTCGTAAATCTCATTAGAGGGGCGCAGTGCCCTCATTAGTTTACACCAGTGGTGACCAGCCACTTTGTAGGTGATCGACCTTCCAGACGGTTTCCATTGACACCTAAATCTGATGCACCTAGTTCTCTTAATTTTAATGAGATCTCTTGCCGTTGAGTGAGTTTTGTTTTGTTACGGTTAGAGTGCAGAGCGACGGGACAATAGGAAGAGGGTTGGTGACCACTAATTAACACCATATGGATAAAAAAATATGCCAGCAAATTAACGTTCAGTCTCTGCTTTTACCCATATTCGTTGTTATCAAATGGAGGCCTGAGCCACAAATGGCATCACTCTTCAGATACAGAGGCTGCTTTCTGAGAGCTGGTTTACAGGCTACGAATAAACTTTCCCGAAGGGGAATATTCAGCTGAGCAGGAGAGAGTATGGCCTCCCTTCCTACCCTCAGATCCTTGAGAAGTTGTGCTGTTCACGGCATAATACTCCATTCAGCATGAAATCACGAGTTATTCCTGTCCTGTTTATCATATCATTCTGAGAAAGGGGGCAGGAAAAAAACTTGGGTTGCTAGTGCATCTTTGTTCTTTGATTTCAGCAGTGACATATTTTCCCAGGAAGGGTTATTTTTGTGTTCTGTAGCATATTTTATGGCCAGCCATATTTAACCCACATTCGTGGTATGGCCAGGCATGTATGACCCACATTACCTTTGTCCATTTGCCGGTTGTTATGTGGGAAAACTCCATGAACTTCTCGAGAAAGGCCTGCAGATTTATACCATTGAGAGGACGTCAATACAAATTGATTACCATATGAATTAGAAAATGTTCTTTTCGTTTTGCATTTTTAATCCATGTTGTTTGGGGCTATGTTTGTTTTAAGCTGGCATCCACGGTACAAAAAGGCGGCAGATGCTTGGGTCTTATGATTTGAAAAGCTAGTATATCTCCAGCACCAAACACCATATCTAAGACTTACTTGGATAAGATCAACATCAGCTTGACAAATGCAATGCAGAGCAATCATGGTGTAATTTGACTTATCTGATATAAAACAGGCTCAACAGAAAGGGTCAATTTAAGCAACTGTCCTACCAAGTCTTTCTCCTCTCCCTGTGTCTCTCTCTCTCCATTTACTGGCTGGAAGCTTTATGAAATTTGAACAGAGAGCATTTTTGTGTGAAATTTGATGAGGGTAAATGATAGTTGCTTCTTAAAGTCCACATAGTGGACATAAAGTTAGATCACTGGCTATCGGCTGAGAAGCTGACTTCTCTGAGGTGTACAAGGATTCAAACTAGCTTGTCTTTTTGTAATCTGTTTGCTTCCCTCATCCTTTAGCTTGACCTGGAGTGTTGTTGGCTAAATTAGTTATTACCAGAGCTAAGGGAGTCATCCAGGACAGTCTATTAATGTAAAAAAGCTGTCATTTTATTCATTTCCAGCTAGCTTGTGTAATATGTAAAGGTTAGTTAGCTATGGCTTGCTACTAGGCTCTATAGTTAATGCTAACATCATGTGGGTAACGTTAGTTTGCTCACTTCCTTGGCTGATACACAACTGTTTCTCTCAGTTTGGTAGCTAATGCTAACATTGAGTAGGTAACGTTAGCTAGTTCGCTTACATGCTTGGCTGATATACAATCTCACTTCTCTCGGTTTGGTGGCTAATGCTAACTTGGTGTATGTAACGTTTGCTTGCTCACTTTCTTGCCCAATATACAACCTCGCTTCCTTGGTTTGGTGGCTAATGCTAACGTCGGGTAGATGACGCTAGTTTGTTCACTTGCTTGGCTGATATAACTTACTGCCTCACTTCTCTCAGTTCAGAAGTGAAAGTTCCCAATCATTTTACCCGAAGACGTTTTAAAATGTTCACTTTTGAAGTAATTGTCCTTGTTTTCAAGACTCCATCGAGTTTGAATTTTTGCCCCATATTTCTGAGTAACTGCAAATGCAGTTTTTCTAGACTGTAGTCAACTATAATTTAAATCATTTGAATTTTTATGAAATCTTGACATAAATAGTATAGTTCTGGTATACATGAGTTAATAATGCTGTACGATATCTTTTTTTTTTTTTTTGACATTTTGGTGCCTCATTTTCTTTGAGATACATTTGTATTCCTCACCAATAAAATGCCACTGCACCCAGTAGCTTGTGCATCATTATTTAAAAAATGGGAAGATTTTTTTAATATTTGGGGGTTCAGAAACTTGACTCTTTCTACCAAGTCATTCTGTCCATCAAAAAATGTCTTCTCGGGAAATGTTTTTTGCATTTTTAATATTTCAACAGAGGAGGGGGGTAAGTTTGGGTGTATTGTATGATTTTGACTCCACATATTCATTTGATTGCGCATGAGGAATACTGTGTCAGTATATGCACTGGTTATTACATTGTGTACCATTCTATGAGTTAATGTTCTTTGTCCGTCAAAAACATGTCTTCTCCAGAACTGGTTAAAAAGGTGGAAATTTTTTGGTTAACCTGTGAACCCAACGCTCCAAAATTTTCAGCATGTGTCCTCAACAACATATGTAAACAAATCAGTATCAATTTGATGGTATATTCCATATTTGATTTTTGGGGGTCCGTGTGACAAACTTTGGTCCCTGATTGCGAAACTGCTGATAAATAGGACATATTGCGAATACTGATGGACCTGCAACCGGTCCATATGCAGAATAACTCACTGCGCTGGGGCTACAGAAGTATTTGTCAACTGACCACAATTAGGAGATGCCAGAAATCACTTTTTAGACTTGAACTCAGCTGAAATGATAATTCCCAGACATAATTTGCAGATTGTGGGCGTGGAGACACCAATCTTTCTCAGAGGAAATTAGAGAGGTCACGTGTCCCCCCAGCCAGTTGAAAAATGCAACCTGAAAATCAATCGACATGCCATGAGCCAAATCAACCACTCCAAAAGTGCAGTCGCCAAAGTGTACATTGTAAGTTTTTCAGAGAGAGAAAAAAAAAACTTCCAACATTTGGACCAGGTGAGTTGGTTTGTGAAGTAAGTGCGGAAAAAAGCTGCTTTGTGAGTGGTGAGCTGAAATGAGGCTGCGGATTTGACAATGAGACGATTGTGTGATGAGGCAAAGTCAGGTGACAGTTCAGCGTTCTCATGTGACTGACGTGCTGAAGAGGATAACTGAATCCACCCACTGAAGCTGCTCCTAATAACATTTAATGTTTAATGGTAATCGCCACATCTGACATTTCGGGCGAAATCAGATTCTTACAAGTTTAGACAGCTGAACAGATTGCTTGACGCTGTGCCTGTCAGAATCTGCGCTGAGCTTCATATATTTGTTTTCTGGATTAGTGCTGGTGAGATCTTGATGCGTATCAGTTTTGGTTGAAGTTGGATAAAAATTCACAAAATAATTAAAAAAAAGGTCTGAGTGGCATCAACTCATACAAAATGGCCTAACTTACTGTTGCATTTTGAGCTCAGATTTGTCTTAGGAACTGATAGGAAGTCATTTATTGCTCATCAGTTAGTGAGCTTAGATTTGACCTTTGACCTTGGGTTCAAGTAATCAATCAGGAAAATGCCTGCTAACTTGCTTACTTTTGCATTTAGAGTTTATGTTGGCGTTGGGTACTTATAGGAGCAACATATCGTACATCAGTTTGTGACCTTGGGTTAAGCCCTGCATCTTGCATATTGTGTAAATCACTCAATATTGCTTTATGCACCCACATCCATGCAAGTTAGACCTGTATCATCCCAAATTACTTCATTCTGGCAAAAGCCTTGGCTGATTTAGTCACCACCTAACCTGTTCATTGAAGCATATCGATTATCAGCCTTACTGATCGCTTGACCAGTAGCTTGTAACGCACATATAATTGCAGGATATATTACTGCAATTAGAGCTTAGGTTTTTACCAGTGACTTGTAGGAATGAATGTATTTTTGAATTAGTTTGTGACCTTGAACTTTAGCTGTGACTTCAAGTGATTATCCTTCAGTATTGCTTGGGTGACCAAGTAATATGAGCATCTGTAGATACACATATTAGATGTTAGCAACCAAACTGTCTAGTTTACATTCATTTTTATCATATTTAGGCTGAACATGTTATGTCTTTTACTGGTTTGATGAATAAGCCAAAATATCGCCAAGGAGTTGAGGTGTTTTGTTTCATTGTAGGATTTGACGATTTGTTTTGTCAAGCAAATGGTAACAATTTTTACCATTTAAAACTATTTGAGAGAAAATCGAAGATTTTACATCATAAGATCTATCTGGACTTTTGTTTGTCGTGTAGTCTTTGAGTTGTGAGTCAATCTTGCAAGTGTGCTGGGGTCAGCCTAACGATGGGCCTTGTGTCGACAGGCTGTCCTCCTCAGTGCGTATCCTGGCCTCTCTGTGGGCGATCCTGGCCGTGTTTGCCGTCACTACTGTGCTGGTGATGGTCGACGTGTCGCGGCACCAGACGGAGTTCTTCGCGGGCACCCTGGTGAGCGTAGCACTCGTCAGCGGGGCCTCCAACCTGCTCTGCGGCAGCGTATTCGGCATCAGCGGGCACTTTCCCATGAGGATCTCCCAGGCTCTCATATCAGGTACGCAGGGGGCTCCGCTCTGCTCTCGGACGGCTGCGCTGCGTGGCTCTCGACACAACCTCCATTCCATCTGCACCATTCTACTGTCTATTTGTGCTCTAATTCTCCCCACACATCCCTCTATTTCTGTCTGTGTCTCTCCTAATCTCCCTCTCTCTCCCACCCTCCGCCTCTTTCAACCTTCTTCCCTTTCTTATCTCTGACTTTCTCTCTCTCTTTCTCCCTGCCTCTGTCTGACTCTCTCCCTCCACCCCAGGTCAGGCCATGGGAGGCACGCTCAGTGCGGTGGCTTCTGTGATTGACCTAGCTGCTGCTGGCAACGTCACGGACAGCGCTTTGGCCTACTTCCTCACTGCAGACATCTTCATCCTGCTCTGCATTGCTGTGTACCTGCTGCTGCCCAAATTAGCGTACGCGCAGTAAGTCCCCCCCCGCTTCAACTCGCCCGTTCGGTCTGTATATTCAGAAACCATCACAGTATTTTTGGCAAACTCTGCGTCCCTGCATCCGTGCTGAGGGCAGTAAAGATTTGTTCCCTGTTAGCACCAAACAGCTTGCTCAGTCGCGGAATAGATATGCTGTCCTTAGACTCACTACAGCTGTCGATCTTCCTGTCTCTTTCCGTTTCTCCATCTATCACTCCGGTTATTCTGTTGCTTTGACTTAAGGCTGTGTTTGCTTGAAAAGATTGACCGAGGGAGAAAGAGAAATGAGAGTATGGGGTTTGAGAGGCAAGCTGAGTTTCGACCAGACAGGAAAACCACCGTTTAATGAAACGAGCGACCATTCGAAAACCTGTGATGTCGCGCAGTCTCTCGCAGTTTGCTGATTTTAGCTATCCTGAAGAATTGCATTCTGTCATCACACCTCATTTTAGCTCCTGGTTTTGTACATTGTGTGAGCGAGCTGGTCTGACCCCTCAATTGTTTTGTTTTCTTTTTTTAGCTTGTTGAAGTTCTTTTGATCACTGCTCACCATTTGGTTTCTGTGGTGTAAGACACAGCGAGCAGCCAATGAGAAACAGCCAGTCAGTATTCTCTCAGAATGCCATGGTGTCTCCTGGAAAGGGGGGGGGCTTGGTAAAAAGGGTATCCATAGCAACCCTCCCACCAATTAGTCCTTCTGCTGGGTGCTTGTCCCTGTTTGAAGACTGTCCACTCTACATAATTCAGTTTGTAAGTTAAGGGGCTAAAATGCTATCAGGTCAGTGATGCAGACCGCAACAAATTACTGGAACAGTAACCCACCCTGTTCCATTTCAATCTTCAGTTGTCCAATGCCAACATTTTTTTTTTATTGAAAATAAAAATATATGCAGTTTCTCTGTATGTGCGTTAGATGAGTGCTTGTAGTGTCAGGCAGTCCGTTTCCTTCATGTCTACTTTGCTCAATACATGGCTAACACCTAGTCTTTAAAAAAAAAAAAAACTTGTATGCTTGTATGATTACAAATATTGATGAACGTTAAGACCGATCAGGTGGTTTATTCGCTGTAATATTTTTTCCTGTGTGAACTGGATATCGGACATTTTGATTCAATAATTAATTTCTTAATAAAGATTAGTTATTGACAAATCATGTGTTGTTAAAATTAAATATATTGACACACATTAATGATAACTGCGGTCTGTGCTGATGGTTGTGGGTACAGGTGGGTAGATCAATGCGACTGTACACATCAATTATCAGAATACGTTCTGCTCTCAGAATATTCTGGTAAGGCTCAGGGTGTCTTAAGTGAAGGACACAGAGCTGGTCTCTGGATACAATCACAAGGCACATTAACTTTCCTAATAGATTTTTTGTACTCATTATCTTTCTTGTGCACCCTCTTTTAAAGAATGTACAGGGTGAAACTGCCATACAACGGTCAAAACAATTCTGTTCTCTCTGACCCTTGTTCTCTTGTTATCTCATTCAGTTTTTCAATTCATTGTCATGACATACATGCCGTACATATCGCAAACATGGAACATGTAACAAGTGTAACTACAGCACAGGTAGTATGACATTAATGACTGTTAATACTTCTAACAGTTGTAATTAGTTTTCAATTAAACAGAATATTAATATTATTTAAAAATTGTCATATATAATGATAAATATATAATTACAGCCACAAGAACAAGGGATAACTCTCTCTCTCTCTCTCTTTCTCTCTCTCGCTCCTTTTATTTTTATCACGCCCACGTTCTTGTTTTTGTCTTTGTGTCTCTCTCAATTCAATTCAATTCATGAAGCTGTATTGGCATGACTGCATGCAGTACAGTTTTGCCAAGGCATATTAACACAAAAACTATACAATAGTAATATCCATGAATAAACTATACGCCATAACTATACAAAGGGGAACGGAAGGCACGAGGGGCTGTGGAAGGTGAGCAACATCTGATATAAACATACAACAAATAGGATTATTAATGAATAAACAGTAACCCCCTTGTGCAGAACTGTTGACGCTGGCTAATCAGCGATGATGTCATTGTAAGCACGCAGCTGCTTCTGTGGAGCACGTAACTGTTGATTTAATACGGTGCCCTAGATCTATTCAAAACATGGGAGTTCTTATGTCTAAAATGGTGGAATAAATGTTGCATTAATCATATCTCTCCGTAAAGGCTGACATGCCACCAGCTTGGCATATGTGGCCATAGAAGCTACCAGATGGTATTTCATTATATATATTGATTATGAAAAATTTGTCTAATCTTCAAGCAACAACATGAAGCCATACATACTCAAATGAACATTAATAAAGCGGTGAAATGCTGCTTGAGGAATAAAAAATACACTGTAAATTCCAGAGTTGTCAGTTAACTATCAAAACCCCCCATTTAATAGTAATATAAATACATAATGTTACAGGTGCTAGCTTGTTGAGAGGTCCCTTTAAAATTTAGCCTGATTTTTTTATCTTTCGTTCACAAACCCACAGGAAAAAAAATAGCGAATTAGGAGAAAAAGCCGTGTCCAAAAATGGTCTCTCTCTGCACAGCTTACATGCTTATTAGTTAATCAGTACAAAGTAACTTCAGCGTAGAATTCTCATGAAGTTTCCTGGTGTTGGTGGCACTTTTTGTCCCCCCAAAAAAATGTGGGAATAAGTTTTATTTCCAAACGGTACAAGTGTCTTGCTTTATTTAATTAATTTTTCCAGTCTCTGTGATGCTGAAATCCTGAGTTATTAAGCCTTAAACAGTAGTCATGCATAATTGGCAAGGATGGGCTTGATTTTGCTTGTGCACTAAGGGGTTAATTATTTGCCGTGTGGGACCGGGGTCTCACAGAGCTGCAGATCTCATGGCAGGCTGTTACATATTTTGCCGCCAGTCTACAGCATACAGCAGTCCTCTCTCTCTCTCTCTCTCTCTCTCTTTAGCTGAAATAAACAGATTGAGGCTTTTAAAGGCTTGGTAAAGGCAAGGTTAACACACTATTTTGCCTTTTTCCTATCAGTGCAAGACATGGGGAGGGTTTCAAAATGGTGTGGGACTATGAGGGGGGCTATGTACATGTGAAGATGGAAGTCTCTTTTCTTTTTGCGTAAAATAACATAAGGCTGGCTACTGGTCTGTTTTCACATTGTTTGCTATTGTTTCTAACACTGGGTGTGTTTTTGTGTATATTAATGCCTCTTCGTATGAAATGCTTGTGTCTCATGGTTCACTTGATTTATGATTGATGGATAAAGGATTGTTAAAAGTCGAAATTCTCTCTCACTCCATCTCTCTTTCTCTCTCCCTTAGACACTACATGCTGGCAGCTGCGGGTACCAGTTGCGCGGCTCCCTTTGAGGATCCGCCCCGGAGCTCCGCCTCAGTGCCGCCCCTGCGGCCAATCCTGAGGAAGACCTGGCTGTTGGGCCTGTGCGTGTTCTATGTCTTCTTCATCTCCATCATGGTCTTTCCTGCCGTCTCCTCGGGCATCCAGTCCGTGCACCGCGACTCCGGTAGCCCCTGGACCACCACCTACTTCGTGCCCCTCACCAGCTTCCTGCTTTACAATGTGGCCGACTTCTGCGGACGGCAGGCCACCGCTTGGCTGCGCGTCCCGGGGCCCACCAGCCGAGCCCTGCCCGCCCTGGTGCTCTCCCGAACCGTGCTGGTGCCCCTCTTTATGTTCTGCAACTACCAGCCGCGCACGCGCCTGCACACGGTGCTGTTCCACAGCGACCTCTTCCCTATCGCCTTCGTCTCCCTGCTGGGCCTCAGTAACGGCTACCTGGGCACGCTGCCCATGATCTACGGGCCCAAGGTGGTGTCGCGCGATTTGGCCGAGCCCACCGGGGTCATCATGTCCTTCTTTCTCATGCTGGGACTGGCAGTGGGGTCGGCCTTCTCTGTACTTATCGTGCACTGCATCTGAGCCGTCATGTGTCCAGAGGGCTCCCGTGCAGTCAGCTTGTGTAGCTGTCTGCAAATGTTGGGTGGAGTGTTTTAAATTCCCATCACGCATTGCAAGTGCAGCCCAAAGCGATTCATCCCCAGCCTGATGCCGCACTAATTTCTCTACAAGCGGAGGTGCCTGTAAGGGTCGTCACGCCTGCACAGCCGAGCGTTTACAGCTCAGCCAATCAAGGGGCTGCCTTGCAACTTCCCATCATGCTTATAGCCTCATTTTCTGGACTTTTGTCCATGCCCATCTACAGGACTGATCATATGTTTTAAGATGGTTTTTTAATTGAATTTTTAATTGCATTCAGAAATGTAGGATAATTTTATTAATGTCGGCACTTTTTGTGTTGACAGGTTTTTATAATTGTGTAAAAATATGGTTCACTTTTAAAGTACTTGTCAATTTTCATTGCGATGTCACAAATGACGTGGTACAAGTGTTTTTCTGCCTGTGATTGTTTCTGTAACATGGTAAACTCACTTTACTGGGGCTATTCTGGCTCAAGGGCAAATATGTTACAGTATATTTGACTTATACAGAAGTGTGCATGATAATACATTTTTCATGCTGAGATAAGAGCTGGGGCTCAACCTTGTTTACGGAAACGCTGTTCTTTCATGACTTGGTTGCCATCCAGCATTGAGGTGAATAAATCCTTCCTGCCATGCTGTTTGTCTGCAGTATATTGTATTTTACTGGATACATACCGTCATGCATCCATGCCTCATTCATGGTCAAAGTGATTAATGCACAAATATACGTGCACACACATTCCCTGTTAGGGTCATCTGGTTTGGTGCGGTCCTGATGGCCCAGTGACGCAGCCCTGCTTCCTGTTCCGTTGAACTCAGTTTGTCTGTTGTGTGTTTCCATCTGCAGGCCCCTTGAAGTCACTGCAGGAGAAAGTCATTCTAACGTCGGCTTTTGTATACCTGTGCATACAATTGCACTTTTGCTGGAGTTTTTGTGTGGTTCATCATCACTCTGTGTTCACCGGTGGTGACTGGACACTAACATATACTCCGTTACATACCCCAGACAGCAGAAAGGTCCGTATAGGATTCGGCCACTTCCACCATACCTTTGTTTACCAGTCAGACCCACTGAACGCTCGTGCAACGTATCTGGCAGATTGACAGTCGCCTGACAGACCCGTGCCAGATATGGGCTGTAAACAGTTGGTCTTTTGTGGATCTGGTCCAGATCTGTTCCAGAACTGTAAAGTGGATCCGTGCCAGATCTGGGCCAGGGAGCAAAATTATCTGGAGCAAATCATTTTCAGGATGTTGGACTACATCCGTTGCAGATTCCACCCGGATCTATTTGCTGTCTGGGACACAACTGGACACCGATATACACAAGCTGATAATGATGGGAAGGAGTATTTTTATACGTTTTGAGTGTAACCTGCACTCATATACTAGGGAGAATTTGGAGTATTCTAGAGAAAAATTGTGAAGAGCTGGATCTTGTGAAAAAAAATAGTGAAGAGCTGGAGTATCTTGAGGGATAGCCAACATGGTTTTCGTAAGGGAAGTTCATGCCTGACAAACCTTCTGGAATTTTTTGAAGAGGCCACTAAGACTTATGACCAGGGCAGGGCTTATGACATCATATACTTGGATTTTCAGAAAGCATTCGATACAGTACCGCATAAGAGACTAATTTTTAAATTGAGCGCCATTGGAGTTACAGGAGGTATTCTGGAGTGGATTCAAAACTGGTTACAGGACGGAACACAAAGAGTGGTGTTCAGTGGTATCTCATTTGAGCTGGGTATGGTGGGGAGTGGCGTCCCCCAGGGATTGGTGTTGGGACCCCTGCTGTTCCTCATCCACATTAATGACCTTGATAGTAATAATGAGAGCAGATTGGTTAAATTTGCAGATGATACTAAATAGGGGGGTTTGGCAAATAGTTTAGGGTCCACTAAAGTGATTCAGGATGATTTGGACAGAATCCGGAATTGGGCAGAAATGTGGCAAATTAAATTTAATGTAGCAATATGGAAAGTTGCCCATGTTGGTAATAAAAACATTAGACAGGATTACTTCATGGGAGGTTTGAAACTGGAATATGCTGCACACGAGAAAGATCTGGGAGTGATTGTTGACCAAACCCTCACAGGCTCTAGCCATTGTGCTGTAGCAGTTAAAAAAGCCAATCGGATGCTGGGATACATTGCCAAAAGCATTGAGTACAAATCTAAGGAGGTGATGCTTCTTTTGTACAACACATTCGTCAGACCACATCTGGAGTATTGTGTACAGTTCTGGGGACCATACTTTAAGAGAGATATAGAGGCTCTAGTGAAAGTTCAGAGAAGAGCCACTAAACTTATTCCAGGTATAAAAGATGAAAGCTATGAGAAGAGGCTGAAGATCCTTAATCTCTTTAGTCTTAGGAAAAGGAGACTAAGGGGTGATTTGATTGTTAATCCCTTTAACATATTTAAAGACCTCAAAGTGAATCATGTAGGATTCCTTCGACCAAGTGTTGTGAGTAGAACTCGGGGTCACAAATGGAAGTTGACCAAAGGTAAATTTAGCACTGATATTCGGAAATATTTCTTCACCCAAAGAGTAATTTCGATGTGGAATAGCTTACCTGACCATATTGTTGAGGCAGAGACCTTGGGGGTTTTCAAGAGCAGGCTCGACTTAAAGCTAGGTACCATTGAGTCATTCAGTATCTGAAGGGATATATTCACAATAGTATAAAGAAACTGGTGAGCGTAGTTGGGCTGAAAGGCCTGTTCTTGCCATTCATGTTATGTTATCTCTCAGTCTTTGTATTTGATGGAGGTGAGTGTATGGTTACAATGCTAAAATTAACTCATGAGATCTTTACACCGCAAAGGAGGTACTAGACACTGCATATTATATGCAGTTTATTTCCCGATGCGTGAAGTGGGTGTAATTTACTTGCAAGCCTGCAGTGCCGTCAGGATGATACAGCACTCTAGGGCAAGAACTCATTGCTCAAATTGGCAGGTGGGTTAGAAAACTGCACAAAAACATTGCAGCGATGAGTTCATCAGAATAGATGGCTGCTAAACCTTATTACAGTTTATTTCCCAAGTACCATGTGTAAGGAGCTACTTATGAAGATAATATTCTCACGCAAACTATCCATGAAGACATTTTACTGAAGGCATTGCTATTGTAATGGGCCTATAATGCAGGGCTGTGTTCAAGCAGCGAAATAATGCTTTAATGTGAAAACAGCACTGAACTGAATTCATAAAGAACCATAACAGCTATTGGATAGCCGTAGATGCTCTGGCTAATGACAATTTACACAATTTGTTACCCCGTGAAGCTAATGTTCCCGTACCCCAAAAGACACTGCCCAGGGGGTGCTGCAGAACAGTGAGCTATTAGAAGTGGGCTTCCTGTGAAGCGAATGCTGTGTTGGGTGTAGTGAGTGAGCCAATGGGGGATTGGGGGGGGGACGGCTGTGGGCCACAAAACTCTGCCCATGGAAAACATAAAGTTACTTTTATACAATTTGTTTTCTGAAAGTACAACCCCAACTCTTAAGTTTGGATGAAGTGGAAATTGTGCATAGAAACATACAGCAGTGATTTCTAAATTTACCTCGACTTGCACTTCATTGCAGACAGTTTGAAAGTAAGATAAAGTATTTAATGTTTTGTGTGGTCAGCTTTATTTTATTTGTAATGTACATCTATTCCAGCCGCTCAGGCCTGCAACGTTTTCCAAAAAATGTTGGGAAGCGGTCAATTTAGGACTGGTAATCAGGTCAATAATCTTGAATGATTGGAAACCGCTGATTTCAGCAGGTGACTAATCTTGATTTAGTTCAACAGTAACCTGGAGGGAAGGCCTAGTCCTGCAGGAGCAAAAATGGACCCCAGGATCACCAGTGTTCACAAATGCATGGGAAAAATCATTGAAAGGTAAAAGAGCGAGACAGTCCGGTCGCCCGCGACTGCATGGCTGTAGCCCCCGAAAGCCTGCTTCTCCAGCCTGTACTGCATTCAAGGAAATCTCTGCCTTTCAGCAGAAAATTATTTGGCCAATGTTGTCGCCATGGCAACCAAAATGATAGGTGTCATAACTTCACTATAACACACGTCCATACCAAATATGAAAGTAATCTGTCAAAAATTACAGCCTGTAGAGCATCCAAAAGGAAGTGTCTACGGACGCAGAGAAGACGAGCATGAATCCATCCATAGTAGATGCCCGACTTTGTCCAGGGGCTATAATAATGTTGCTCAAAATATGAAGGGATTTAGATATTTTGCCCTCAGCAGTGCATCACATTAAGACTCGAGGATTAAGAGGAATTTCTGTGCAAAAAGGACGCCAGCCTGAGCGCAATACCCTTGATCTGTGCTCTCTCGTTACTGCATCACCAACCGTACCGGATAGGCTCAGGATCGCCATAAGCCTGGCCTACATCAAGAGAAGTCAGCCAATTTTGAGCACAATTCCCCCCCCACCCCCCCCCCCCCCCCCCCCAGTCTAAGATGTGTCGGGAGTGTTTGAGGTCACCAGATTTGTTTAGAAACCCATCAGGACTCCACTGATTTAAAGTCAGAAATGCATAACATTCAAAAAAACAACAATGAAATGTGCAATTTTGTGTTATATGTTGCATCTGTCTCATCTGAAAATCAGACTTCAAAGATCTGTTGGTGTGGCTCAGGCTTTAAGTAATATATGTAGTTACATCCAAATACCAGTTAAAACTTTACTGAGCAAAACCAAAAGCCTGATCAAGTGTTCAGAAGTGCCGTTGACTTCACACACCCAATTCTTGGAGCAATCCTCCAGCTTCTGATCATGGAAAAACTCATAGTAAACACCCCTGTTCAGAAATAATCTTAAAAAAAAAAAAAAGTTGCCTCTAGGAACTTTTCAGATAAGGACATACTTAGGTGAAAGCTTTCAGGACATACAGGATATAACCAATATGATCAAAATCAGGTAATTGATCATTTAAAAACTTAAATATTTATCCATAAATATCAGCGAAAATAAGGTTTGAGAGAGAATTAAAACAAACATTTCTGCTCAGTTCACACAGCCAACTGCGTGATGGAAGCTAACAATTTTGACACAAATCAATCATACACATCCGAGTTGGTTAAAGCTCTTCATGCTTTGTTTTGCCATGATCGCA
Source organism: Gymnothorax reevesii (assembly GCA_029721435.1). Classification (NCBI taxonomy): domain Eukaryota; kingdom Metazoa; phylum Chordata; class Actinopteri; order Anguilliformes; family Muraenidae; genus Gymnothorax; species Gymnothorax reevesii. The sequence continues at coordinate 47,761,312 of CM056591.1, forward strand.
CGTTAAAGCCATCATACCACGAGAGAGGGGGGGCTCGCGCAGTCACCGTCCTCTACGGCGTTGGGTTCAGTCATCAGTTGGTTGCAATCGAACCGCTAGATGGCACTGAATCCTGCATATTTGTCCTTGGTAAACATTTTATTGCCCCAAATTCTAAAGGTAGATTTTTGCAACATATCTCAATGCGCCTATTTTGATATGAATTTTATTGACGGGGGTGAAACTGGAATTCGCAATAAGTAACGAAGTTCCCTTCGTTACAGAAACAATGTGTTGCACTGTATGCATCATTTTCAGAGCAATGCAGTTCTCCGACAGTACAAATCACCACTTTTCATTTTACCAACATACAATCCAAACCTAGTTATGGGGCCGCAGGAGAGAAAAAAAGGTTATGACACTACCTTAAATATACTCAGCAACAAAAGTTTCTGTGACACCTTTTATGTGTATGTTATAAATGACACGCAAAGATCTCAATGCAATCAATATGTTTATTTAACAGGAGAAACACTGACTTTTCAGTGCCAACGTCACTCAAAACGAAAAATGTCATTTTCATGCGTCATGAAGCACTTGTCTGACGTCTAACCAATTGTGACCTTCACACTTCAATACCGGGTGTGACTTCCTCGTGCCATGATGCAAGCAACGCATCTCCGGCGCATGGACCGAATCAGATGTGCCAGAAATTGCTGTGGGATGTCATTCCAAATCTGACGTAGACGTTGTCGCAATTCCTGGAGTGTAGCTGGCGGGTTATCCAACCGCCGCAAACGTCGATCCATCTCGTCCCAAAGATGCTCGATTGGGGACATGTCTGGGGATCTGGCTGGCCATGGCAGGACATTGACATGTTGTTGCATCAGATACTGCTGTACAATCCTTGCAACGTGTGGTCTGGCGTTATCATGTTGCAGCGTTATTCCGGGACCATGTTGCATCAAAAACGGTACCACCAATGGCCGTAGCACTTCATCGCAATATCTTTGACCTGTCAGATTTCCATCAATAACAAGCAAATCTGTTCTGTTTCTAGCCGGGATCCCTCCCCAAATCATGACACTACCACCTCCAAAACGATCAAATTCCTGAACACAGTTGTTGGCATAACGTTCTCCACGTCGACGGTATACACGTAAATGACCATCACATCGGTTAAGCATGAATCTTGATTCATCAGTGAAGAGTACAAGATCCCACTGACGTTGGATCCACCGTCGATGTTGTTGTGCCCACTGTAGACGCAGTCGTCGGTGTTGTACTGTGAGTATTGGACTTCTTGCTGGCCGACGTGGGACAATGCCAAAATGACGGAGACGGCGACGGATTGTCTGTGCAGACAGTCGCCTCCAACCAGGTATCGTTCTTGCAGTTATGGTTGCAGGTTGGAATCGATTTCGGAGATGGGTTGTTCGAATCCAGTTGTCCTGTCTGGGAGTGGTTACTCGTGGACGGCCACTGCGAGGACAGTCTCTGACATGTCTTGTCTGCTGATGACGCTGCCATAAGTTCCAAATGGTGTTTCGGTGGACATTCAGGCGATGAGCAACTTCCCTCTGCGAGGTTCCGGATTCAATCATCCCAATGGCCCTCCACCGATCATTTTCAGACAGTCTTGGCATTTAGAGGGTAGAGTTCCTGATCCGAAATGGCTGTGTTTTCGATAAGTGATGCTTCCGTCGTTCATCAGGCACAATGTGAACATTCCAAAAATTCTCCTCTTTTATTGCCATCCACAAGCATGATTTACGCACATTTTCACGTGCAAAGTCATTTTCTCGCATTTTCATGATTTCCATTTCAATGTTGTGTTTACGTGTACTGTTTCAGTCTGATATCACCATGTATGACAATTTCATAATTGCGTTATGAAAAATAATTAACAATATTGGTGTCACAGAAACTTTTGTTGCTGAGTATATATAAAAACACACCTAATGATGACACTAGCATTCACTGTGACCTCTCAAGGAGCAGAAATGTGTGCCAAAAAGCAATGGAAATTGAATTATTGATATTTACCCCAGCCAAAAGGAAGGGCAAGGGGTATCGTGTTTGGTTAGGTTTGTTTGTGTGTTTGTTAATGCTTTAGCAGCAAAACTTTCACCCCAAATTGGATTTAGGGCTTGTCACTGACCCTGAATAGATGCCCATTGAATTCAGGAAAATTTGTTTAAAGTAAGTGCGAGGGGCGGGGTTTGTTATCCCTGGCACCACTTGAATTTGAATTGCTTAGTTTGATTTACAAGTGCACCATTTGAATTTTAACTCAAGACTTGCAATTCAGATTCAAAATTGCACTGCCAAACATCTGGCATCAGCAATCGATTGCTCTGCAAGTGGCACAAATCATTATCAGGGTCCATTATCAGTGTGGTGGTGCAATTTTGAATCTAAACAAATTTTGAATTCAAATTCAAATAGTGCACTTCAAATTTAAACTAAGCAATTCAAATATCATTCAATTTTGAATGGATATTTTTGCCCATACCTCTCGTTCCATCCAGGCCCACTTGAAACCGTTCACATCTTCGTTGATCTCGCAAACTCAATAGTCATCCTTACGTTCCGTTTTGGCCATGTTATAGGCCTGATTCTTTGCATGAACAAGGTTACTTTTTTGCAAATGATTGCGCTTAGATGACAATGTGGTAGATGACTATTCACGTTTTGCCGCGATTTCAGTGCCACATTTAACTCTCGTCCCCATACACTAGAGCTCAAAGCTCCTATACCTTGCCAGTAACAGCAAAGCCCTGGTAACCCAAGTATTGCTGCAGTTTCTGGCAGCGATTATACGTCTGGAAGAGAGACTGGTTTGCCGCCATGGTATGTACACCAGCGTGTGCATTTGTGCCTTGACTGCTGACACAGACGTAGAAACACTCCCCTAACCCTACCCAATGACACTCATTGACCCTACCCCCAAAGCAGGAGAAGGCATTCGTAAAACCAAAATCGTTCGGGCTTGGTCAAGGTGGGACCTTCCTTTGCGGTCTTCTTCGAGTTTGCAAATCAGCATTTGGAACCGTGCTTAAAACCTCCTAAGACCTGGCATCCGCAGGCATGATCACACTTTGGGTTATATTACAATAGTAGTCAATTCTGCTGAACTGGGGCCTTGTGACCACGTGGGGACAGACTACCATCGAGCGTTGTCAGAAGAGTATAACACTACAGAAAAAAAAATTCAAGCATGGCAGCGAGCGCAAGTGAAAGTTCAGGTGGCCACTTCAAACCCAACCATTGACAAGGTAAGAAGTCCAACCATATTTCATGGCTTATTCTTGTTTAGATATGCAAAAGTGTTTTAACTTTGCCATGACATGCAAATTTTACAAAACTTGGTAAATGTAAAGATCTAGTATGCTGCTAAACACGATGTACATGTATGTGTACAGAGGGACTTCGTTAAAAATGTTAAAGGTGACCTATTATGCCATTTACCAAGTTTAGGGGAGTCAAAGACCAAAATGTAAAGTACTCCTCATTGCGCAAAGAAAAGGGGGGGGTGGGGGGGTGGGGGGAGACACCCCATTACTATGGACTACTAGTCCATAGTAGTCTCTGCCTGAAAGGCCTCATTGGGGTGGCTCTTCTGCTATGGCCCCCCCCTCCCCGTGTGCCCACTTTCATCTGACTGGCCAGCTTCGTGGAGGGCGGGTCGAGGCAGCAGAACGCAGTTGTTTTCCTGGTCCGGCTCCAGAGTGAAACTGATGCGCCTCCTGAAGGAATTGACGTGCATATTCTGCAATCGAACGCAGTACAGGTGTATAGATCTAAGGAAATTAAACGCAACGGCAAAAGTGGTGGACGCAGTTCGAAAGTCTGGCAGGCCAAGCACGAATTTGCCATCGGCTACAGTGGCGAGTACAGCCATTTTTCCTACTCTGTAGCTAGGATGCAGGGAAAGCTAGAATCCACTACATACAGACGTGTAGAACGGGTCGACATGCCCAGGTGTAAACCGGAGACCACAGAAATCCGGTGGGTCTGAGTTTAGAGGGAAACATTGACAGTGAGCAGGAGCTAAGTGTGGATCAACAGCTTATGGACTGCTTCGGTGTGTATTAGGACCTGCTGGTTCATGTGCATAGCTGTGGTGTGTTGTTAGCATGGAGAAAAGAACAGCTTCCTCACTGGTATATGATGGAGGGGCGAAAATTACAGGCTAAACGGCCTTTTCGGAAATTGCCCGTGGTAATGGATTACTTATTGCTTTGGAATGATCAGCTTTTCCTCGCGGAAAATGTGCGCGTTGTGGATAGTGTGCTAGAGCTAGAAAGTGCTCTGGTTATGTCATGAACATTATACAGGTTTTACAGGCCGCAAGTTCAGTTTTTGTGAACCGTTGCTTATGTGGAGTTAGCTAAAATCGATCACTTTTACAAGAAAGAATTTAATATTCAAAATTGATGGCAATGCAGAGAAATCGTTCATTATACTGGACACGTTCTAGCCTGCGTGCTTCCCTATTGCTTTCACCAGTAGTATCAGAGAGCTTGCCCAGACATTGGAGGCGTGTCAGGGTGACCCAGGTCATGGATAAGTGAAGCGATCACCAACTAATTGCTACAATCGGGCAACGTAATGAACCTGCCACATTGATGCTTACCGAAGTAACTAGCATACCGATCAGAATTACTGCAAATAAGTTAAGCAGGAGAATTTTTAATTAGCATGGCACGCAAACTAAACATGCAGTCGCTGGTAACAGAGCATTCATAACAACCAGAGACAAACCCCTGCAATACAGGTTTTACAGACAGCAAGTTCCATTACTGTGAACAGTTGTTTGAAATCTGGATGCTTGCCGCAATCAACTGGCCATCACGTCAGGTTGGCTTATGCAGTAAAAGCAACTTACAGCTTCTGTGTCAGAGTCACGGACATTCAAACCGATACAGGCTTTATCTTCAGATATTTTTCAAAGCCTGTTTGAAGCCAGCTAGCACTAACTATCGCTAGCGGTTCTGCTAGCCATCCGCAACGTTAGCTTCACTTACATTTGCAGTTATATCGCTACTTACAGCTTGTGGCTCCGAGCGCTTGGTCGACGCAACTGCTTCAGGTTTGAGAAGCAGCTGAAACACTTATCCTATGTCAAATTATCCTTTATTGACAAAGCTGTCTTTGGTGAAATGCTGAGCACAAACAGCTAACGTTCCCTTTGGCCGGAGCGGTTTGCTGCCAGCAAAAAAAAAAAAAAAAAAAAAAATAAAAGAGTGCACCAGTGTTATTCTTCGCATCCAGAAGTAAATGGACAAGCAGCTTTGAGAGATCCTGAAAACTGCACCTCAAATGATCTGCGGTTCTCCTTTTGAATTTCCAAAAGTGTCGACGTTACTAAGGCATAGTATGATCTGCCGTTGTTGGTGCCTGCTAGAATAGTTTCCGGTGTGGGCTGGTCCAGCGTTGTGATTGGCTCTGGCTAGGTCTGTAATAAATGGAGGGGACAACCTGACGTCAGGTTTTGCCCAGTTCTCATGAAGATCTCAGGAGGAGCTGTTCAGAGGTGAAATCACACTCACGAAATCGCGTTCGTGGATCACGGCAAAATCCCTGTATCTTGCGTTTAGAAACTTTTCAGAGGTTGAGTATGGACAACATAAAACATTACTAATATATATTAAAAAGAAGGATCATAATGGGTCCCCCCCTTAAAGTATTCAAAAAAAAAAATAAAAAAATAGTGGGCGCATTTATGCCATCAGGTTCCAATAAGCCCAAATAGCAAAGTGAAATACAAACATGCAAATCAAACAAAAGCTCGGGTCTTAAGAGGTTAAAAGCTACCCAAATCATTCTGGGGTTGTATTTTGCTCGGTCTGAGACGTAATATTTTACAATAACCAAGTTTCTCAATTTTGCTAGTTCAAGCCCGAAATGAAAAGTTTATTTTACTTAAAGTACATTAAAAAGGACTTCTAGATGCTTTTTCAAATTAAAGTAATTTTCCAGAATCACATGAAATTCAACGACTTTACAAGATTGTGCAACACGGAAAGGTCTTTCAGGGCTGTGCGATTCTTTCAAAGTAACACACAGAAGGCAAGATTGTTTTAGAACTTATTTATTTTGATTTCATTAAAAATTACAATCCCCCCCTCCCCCCTTTCCAAAGACCACCCAAAAAGACTCACCTGACAACCTCACAGGCTAGCACAGACAAAGCTGATTCAGCACAATAACGTGTTTAATTAGAAAAATCAATCACTAGTGAAGAGTTTAGCACAACAGGCTTGCAAGGATTGGGTGAAAAGCAGACAAACACTCCGCTTGGCATTTTATACCTCATTAAAAACAAGAAAAACCAATCATTGTGTTATTACAAAAACAGAGTGATGCAAATTTGGGTCAGGCTTCAAGTTACTAAAAAACACCCACATCCACCCACATGCTGGCCGAACAGGTCCTTCATTGGAGGTGGAGGAAGGCAGGGCCATTTTGGGCGTCCACCGATGCCCCCTGTGTAAATTCTGCCCAATTGTCCCTTCCTTTTTGCTAATGTGGCCATCAAGGAATACAGCGGTCTTGAGTTGCATTTAAAATGCATCAGAACTTTAATCAGCCATCTACCAACACTGAACAGTGAATGGCCATCTACATAAATTTACATCCAGTTTCAGAAAACAACTGCTCTCCATCACAATCAGGAAAATGATCATTACCCACCCCTGGCAAAAGACGACTTCATTGCACACCATCTTCAACCCCCAAAATAGACCCTGTTTTTTTGATGGACAGTTGAATTGCAGTTCTTGTACATTTGAAACCAATTTAAAAAACAGGAAAGAAAGCAACACTACAGTAGTTCTCCCTAATTTCCTCGGGTCAGAAGTTCCTCTGCCTCCTAGTTCCAAACATGACGTCTGCAGTGATCCACAGCCTGCAACGTGAAGAAACGACATGTTCACTTCCTCTCCACAAGAGGGCAGTATTAGACAAACAAGTATATTTGAATGGATTCTTCAGACATGCAACATAAAATGGACAACAGTTTCTACCGGTCAACTGTAAAAGCTGCCAGAAGTGACTCGTTACCCACTGGCAGTATTCCAACAGCATTCAAACACTATGCCAAATGCAAGCACCAGAAAGACATTTCAAAATGTGCATGTACTAGCCACTTGCTCAAAGGTGGCGATTGTTTACAAGCTCAGGCTGGAGGCGGTTAGAAAGCACGTTAGCAGATGGTGTGGGGACTCACATTGCAGCGCGAGGCCGTCTCTATGCTCTTACACCAGAAGGCTGGTCCCCAGCTGCATTCCTCTGTCCCCAGCAGCTGATGATTCACAGCTCTGACCTCAGGACATGCGCCCACTTTCTGCAGGGGGGGGGGGGGGGGGGGTGGGGGGAGGAGGAGGAGGAAGTCAGTCACACCACATCCCACTTCCAACCCAAACCGCAAACCAACTGCTTTATATCACATCACATTACTGCCATTCAACAAATATTCTTATAGTTTAGCAAAATGCTTTCAGTTCACTCCGATACTGCAGTATCCCCCAAATCACACACATACTAATGCAATTCAAGTTCGGCGTCAGCCTTCCAGAGAATCAGCCCTTTAACATTTTGATCAATAGACCAGTTCTTATGATTTATACAGCAAAACTTCCCTAATGTGAACACCAAGCAGAAAGCTCCCAACACAGGGCTAGAGCTCAAAAGGTTTTCTGCAGTGCGAACAAGGAGCATTTAAATGGCCATGTAAACCTTGTCTTTTGGGAGGAGACACTAGTCCAAGTACTGCAGAAATACTGGGTAATGGAACAAAAATTATTATAAAGAAAAACGCCAGATATCCCAGGTCTGAATATAGAATTCACCGGTAACCAAAATAGACTGGTCAAACCCTTGCATTGCACAGCTCAAGGCTGAGATATACCAGATGACCATACTCACGGTGCAGACAAATTCTGGGTCCATCGCCTGAACCAGGAGCTTCACCAACATTGGCTCGTACTGTTCAATCAGCTGGCGACACTGCATAGGAAGATATGGGGCAGCCAATCCGATCATGCACAACAGCCAGCCCGTCACAGTGCGCCAGGATAGTGTTGCATCGGCTTTGCATAGGTAAAGCATTAACTTTCTCCCACAGACACAGCAGCAAATGGTGTTGATTGACTGTTAAACCATACGAGGCCAAATCGTGAATTTCTTGGTCGCGTGACTGTGCTTAAGACTGAGAGTCGAAGATCACCTCACATTCAGAATCGATTTTGGGTTTTACCCTTTACGCACCGAGATTCTACCAGATGATGCCTCCCATTCTTTAATTATGATGCTCTGTAGGAGGGCGAATGGTGCAATCACCGACCGATTTGTCATTAGGTAACAGTCAGAGATTAAAGGCTTAAACATCGGAAGGGAAATTGGTGTGATTTGAATCATCTTTGCACCCGTAATGTCAAGATCACTGGTTTCGTATCATATTACAACTTGTCAAGTGGAAAACAATCAAAACTTCTTTCGGGTCCATCATCGTCAGATTTAAAATAAGCAAATATTTTAAAGTAACAATCGAAGTCACAGACTCACTTTTTGTAGCATTTTCAATATAGTAGAAAAACTTTGATTTGAAAAGTGATATAGCAAACTTCCATTTGCATTTTCAATAATGCACCAACTTTTTAAAATTGGGGTTGTAATTAAGGGCAAACAGTGTCATAAGGAGTTGTAACATGGCACAGTTCTTGGGGAGAACGTCTAGTGCGCACACAGATGCCGTTGGACTGAACACTTCTTGAACATGGATAGATGCAATGTGATCTGTGGAGGGTGCCAGTTTGAGTTCAGATTTGCACATCGGCACACGAGAATGATTCAACAGCGTGCGGATCTCACCTCTGTTTGAACGGCATCTGGGAGGAAGTTGCAGACCTTCTCGACAGCATCTCTAATTTGGGCCTCAGTGGCGTTGTCCTCAAGGATCCCATCAATGTAGCTTACTGCAGTCTCGCAAACTTCGCAGAAGCCGCCTTGCTCAAACTTGGCCTGGTTCAGCACAGCTGGTGAGGTGAGGGTGTTAAGGGGGGGGGTTCAGTCAGTACAGTCCACCAAAAAGCCAGAGATCATTGTTCAATTAAAAAGGACAGATCTCCCCCCCCCCCCCCGCCAAAAATTAAAGAGTCAGGTCTTTATGCCTCTATTCAGCAACATTAAAATCAATGACAATTGCTCAAATTCAGACTTGACGTTTTGAAAAATTTCCAATTAAGATTTAGGGAGTGTCAGTAATGCACGTAACAAATATGACCCTTTTATGCATGTGGAACGAACAATGGACCATAATTTGGCCTGCATTTCTCCTGTGCAAAAGGTAGAATGGGTTTTTTTGTTCACCCACAGAAATTCAAATTTCCCCCAATGGAAATTTGTCTGAAAGATGTGGAACGCATGTAACGTTACGCGCTACAAAAATTTAAAGGTCATTTTTCACAGAAAAGCCTGACAATCTGATTTCTTTCATGCTTTGTGTGTACATGTTGACATTTGATTCATACAACAGTATTGAATTCATAGAAAATGTCTTCCTTGCCACCTGCTCCAACCACACCTGATGGAACTGGTGGTTCCAGCTTTAACATTCCGAGGCTCATACTGAAGGATGTCGGAAACACAGGCCAAAACCCCTTTCCTGCCAGGTTTCATTACACCAACATCAGAGCCATGGACTGCCAACACCTCTTCTCGAAAATTCTTTCCATCATATCTGATCCATTTTGATGGTCCGCCCGAATTCCCCCATAAAAAGATTTTGGCATTTCTAAAATCCAACAATGCCCGAAAAGACAACTGATACATTGGGTATTCAAATCATACGAGAAATGCACTTAGTGGCACACTTCAGAGGATCTGGAAGGGGAGAGAAACACCCCACACACACTGGCAAACGGAGGGAAATTCCTTACGGTCCATGAAACAGTACTGACCCAGGACCACAATGTTTAAACAAGATGGAAACTAAGCCATTTTAAAAATTGTAGTCAAATTAATCATCAAAATGTGTCCCCAAACTGTAACGCACATAACATGGAACGGCCCAACAGAATCTCTGCGGGCGCGGCAGCAGCGCTGGAACTAAACCATAGTATCTCCAACTATTATTGGGTAGATACAACACAACACTGGATGTCATTCATTTGTAAATCCATTCTTCTCTAGTCCACTGATGACTCAGAAATGGATCCACCATCTTTAAGGGCTTTAATGGCCCTTTGCATAAGCTGCACTTGTCTTCCTCAGAGGGCATTACATGAAGGACCCACCTCTCTTCATGTGCCGAATCTATAATTGACAGCACTTAAGTGATGAGTGACTGACCAAAGACGTTCCACTTCCTTAATGCATTTTGCGTCGATCCCTCAGTCCTCACATTACTGCCACGCCTCACTAATACAGTTAGGTGGAGCTAACGGGCAAAGAACGCAACTGATGCCAGTATTGAACTTGAGGCTTCCTCCGAGTCGAGGAAGTCACCGCAAGCCGCGGTCGCCCGCGGTCAATCATTTGAGCCTCAGATGGTGGGTTCTTAAAGGACAAAGGGGACTCACGGATTAATGTCCCTCTGGAGCTGCTGCACAGGCCCAGGAAGGTGCACACGGTCTTGGGGTCCGCCTCCTGCACCAGCAGATCGATGATGGCCTGGCCGTACGTCTCCACCAGGTCATCACACTGGGCCCTGTACTTGGCGGGCACCAACATGCAAACCTTCTCCACGGCGTGGATCACTTCCTCCTGGGTGACAAAAGGTAAAGTGTGAAGCTGGCTACAGTCACTCCTCGAACCGGTGACTGAAGTAGTGTCCAAAAAAAAAAAAAAAAGGCTAGACAACTTCATGGCAACAAATCTGTGGCAAAAGTGGAAATTTCCCCCTTCAACTGAAGGCGATGTATGAACCGTTCAATTCAAACCTGAAGACTTCCCAAAATTTAGAAGTACTAGGTGGTGATCCAGGACCATTAAGCACAAAATGCCAGCTGCTCTGAAACGTACAAGTGGACATTGAGAGACAGGCTCAATGCAGAAGCTACCTCTGTCGTCTTATCCTCCAGCAATTTCTCCAGCTCCCCCATCACAGCCTCACAGATGGTGCAGGTGGGCGTGTCCTTGACTTCCATCATTTCCTGTGTAGGAGGGCGTGTTCAGAGAATCACTCAAGCACTAGGTGTTGTTCCCATGGCAATTTTTAGGCCGATACGGCTATGAGCGGTGGCATCCTGACCGATATGCCTACGCAATTCAACCAATATCCAACTCCAAAACAATTACACAGCTACATCATTTCAAATTAGACAGACTTGTGTGCTGAAAAATTGAGTCATGAAAATTTTGATCAGCTTGCCTTCTGTAACTCAATACAGTTCATATTAACCAAATAAATCTGGGGGAAGTGGTTTGAATAAACTGCCACACAAGTGCTTTTAATGGCACTGCTTTAGTTCAACTGATAAAACACCTAAATCTGAACTCAACCCCACTAAAGTCATGACTTAACCTTCCTGACGACATTTGGGTGGTTGTCAGACCTGGGATGGACATATTGCCTTGCTTGGCAAATCCAACATTGAATCAACAATTCCCATCGGGCACTTTAAATTATTTCAGTGCTCTAAGGGTTCATTTAAATTTTAGAAACTGCCTGTGCTCCCACAGGGGAGCCCTTTCAAACAAGTCACCACTTGATAGGTTTAACAGCTTTGAATTTGACATCATTGAGCGACCGTTTGTTTTTGGGGCTCTAAGGGTTAATGTAACGTTAGCACATCAACCAATCACAATATATGCAGTAGAGTAATATTGCATCTACTGGGAAATGTCCCTGTTACAGACATCAGCCCCCCCAACTCCTTTTTGACAAAAGCTATACGGACCATTTTAGCTCAAAATTCAACCTGGGACACTGGGATGGCGGAGTGCGCACCAGCTCTAGATGTCCGTCTCCGGTTACCTTAGCAGGGGTCACCTCTGCAGCCTTCACCACTGCTGGCTGCTCCACCAACTTGGAGGGGAGGAGCTTGCCGATTGGGAGGAGCTTGGCTGCCACCAGTGTCTCCATGGGGACAGAGTGATGGACGGTAGGGCAGAAACCAGCGGCTCTGCAGATGTCCTTGGCTGGCTGGGAACCAAACAAGTGAGAGTCAGTTTGGAGGGGGGGGGGGGGGGAAATGTTCCCAGAAGCCAACTGCTCACTCGCGCACACATTAGCATGCTCTACAAGCAGCCACTGGATATACTGAATGCAAGCAAAGGCAAAACACACTCCGTGATCCCACTGAGGAATTAAGCCATGCAGAGTTTAATATTTAAATAAACACACCCCACACCACATTACTAAATAAATATCAAACCGACAAGTAGCACACACTCCATATCACTGGCTCCCCTCCAGTCTCTAATGACGAGGTGAGTGCTAACACACTACCTAAACGAGTAGCTAAAGCAAAAGCTACAACATGGGTGAGCAGTTAAGCACGAGAGCAGAAGCGGAGAGCGAGAGTCTAAAAAGGCCGAGATCACAGCGCCTACCTGATCCTGAGAGCCAAAGAGAACCAGAGCCACCCAAAGAGGCGACAGAGAGGGGAGAGAGGGATTCAAACAAAAAAAAGCAATTAGAAATGGATGACAGCAGACGGAAAAGAAGCCAATGAGATCTGGATGGGCGAAGGATGAGACAAAAATGGGGGGGGGGGATTTCCAACATTGCAAACAAAGCCGCCGCTCTAGCGAGTGCATGAGATCGTACCCAAGCCAGCAATAATGTGAAAGTGCAAAAGGGATGAAAATTCAGCTGCTCTACCCAGCAGTACTAAAAACCTCAAACTCTCCCCACCATCTGCTGACACTCACAATGGACATGAGCTGCTGAAAGACCACGCCGGCGTACATCGAGATGTACTGCTTGCACTGAAAGAGATAGAGGTCACAGTTAGGGGGATGTCAACAATTCTGTGACGATGTCCCAGGCTGCCCCAAACCCCACATTCCCTGTCCTCACCGTGTCAGCAAAGCCAGGGCCCAACAGGTCACACTGCTTCTCGAGCTGGGTGATCACGGCCTCGATGAATGAGGCGTTGCTCTTGGCCTCCTCTTGCACAGAACTGACGAACTGCAAACAATCCTTGCACACCTCGTTGTTCGTCTGCAATGGACGAGAATAGTTTCACCCTTTTGGGGGGGGGGGACTGGATCAAACAAGACTGCGCATTCCAATCCCACCAAGGTTAGAAGAGACTCAAATGAAACTTCATGTGGACCACATATTGAACCTACATGATCACCCCGTCATAAAGGCTACAGCATTAACTGGACGTGACGTATGCAGCAGGGTAGGACCGCTTAGTCCACTAAATAGGAATGAGGTTCCCAACAGGATATAGTTGTGCGCAACCCAGCCAGAGCCGAGGTACCCGGGCCAATCAACCCAGAGTGACAGAGATAAACAATCAGGATTTCCAAAGTCAAGCCCTGCTCACCTTTTCGGGGGCTTCTTGTTTAGGGGCCTCCTGTTTAGGGGCCTCCTGGGGGTATAGCAGCTGAGGAACATTGAGGAGGAAAGGAGAGGCCCTCTGGGCCAGGTCCACCTGAGGGATCTCATTGGACAGGAGCTGGGTGTCTCCCAAGGCCCTCTGCTGGGACTGGCACACTCCCAAAGCCCCGCACACCGCAGCGGGGTCATCCTGCAGAGACCGGGGAAACAGCTTCATCCTGCAATTCTTTACGCTTTCAATGAAGCTGCTGAATGTGGGACTTGAAGTGAACTGCACCAATACTGGCGACAGCAGCCAATTCGCATCTTTGGTTCGGTCCAACCAAATATGCACAGTCAATAGCCTCAAGGGTGCTTCAGTGACAAAATAACGAGAATCCACGCAACTTTCTAGGAGGAGTTGAGCAACTGGTCAAAAACTGACTGAAACAAGCATGTGCAATAGGTCACCACTGGAAATATTCAGGTTTTACCTCGGTTTAAGTTTTTGCCATTACTGGTTGATCACTATTGCAAACTGTTTATTTACTCAAACTTATGACTCAATCCTAAAGACAGGAGTTTGTTTACAGCATCTGTATGACACAGTCGACTCAGAGAGCTGGACAAAGGAGGATTTCTCCCCCAACAACCCCGCCCCCTCCATTCAGTGCTCTCCATTACAGTCACTCCTTTGTGCACTTCCAACCGGCAGAGTGAACAGATCAGCCAGGACTTTGGCTCCTGATAAGAGGCTGCTTTGGGTTTGACAAGTCTGAGCCAAAAACACACACGCTGAGGAAGTGTAGCCACCACCCCTCCAACACCACAAGAGAAGAAGATCATTAAAGCAGCACCAAAATGGACACTGTCCTCAAGTGCATTAAAACCACAGGATTTGCATCACCCATGATGGTGGGGGGGGGGGGGGGGCGACTCATGCTCTGGCTGTGGTTCATCTCACTGACTGCACCCAAATTACATTTGCAATAATGCAACTCCTAAAAAAGGAGCTGTGTCACTAGTTAGGATCTGATTCCATCCTCGTCTTCAGTCTTTGCATTGCATTTATGCATTTTAGTTACTCATGCTTTAGATTAAGGAGTTCTGTGGAACTTGGAAGAATTCAAAGCATCATTTTTGCACTTAAGCTGAAGAATGTCAGCTGGTTTGTCATCACAAATGATCAGTCCCTCCCCTCTATGATAATTGGTGACAGCAAATCAGCTTACATTCCTTGTATCCGTCAGCTGAAGTGCAAAAATAGCACTTTGCATCCTTGAATTTCCATAGAAAACAAATATAAAAAGTATAATCCCTGAGTGACTGATGCAGTAGAACTCATGTATAACTGATTGAACAGGCTCATTTTGTCCATAAGCAAAATCTGCTATGCGCATAACGGACAAAATCCATTTTTACACATTTAAAAAAAAATAAATAAATAAAATAAAAAATATTTATCCACTGTATGCATTTACCAGTTATATTGTCTATTGTAATGTGAATATATGCCACTGGATAGCAGTATTTACCTTTTTTTGCTAAGCCCAGACTGGAGCAAGGTTTGGACATGTTCTGGGCATGTCTGAAACAAGTCCCAGAGAAAAAAAAAAAAAAAAAAAAGCCTAAAAAGGTGGGAGGTCTGCGCAAAAAGAGTATATAAGGAGGGAGAGTTGAGACAATAAAGTAGTAGGAGAAATTGCAAGGAGAAGGATACATGTGACTAGACCTGTCATTTCTGTTCAAGACCTGTGAAGCTTTTAGTGGATTTTTGCCTGTGTTAGAGCATTTTCCTCACCCAGGACATCACCAAGCAACCCACCCAAAGGGACTGTAAATATTTCCATTTTTGTATATAATCAATCTTGGTCTGTAGATAGTAGATTAGTTAAGTGTTTGTCAAATTAAATGTGTTTTAGTTTTAACATTTTTGTCTGTCATCCTTTGCGGTCATAAATGTCATAACAAATTGGGGCCATAACACTAAGTTCGGAACAACTTCATTCTGAAGTGCACATGCCTTCATTTAGACAGTCTTTGCCCTGACACAATGGATAACAGGATGATAGAGCGACTTGCTCCAACTGGGAACAATGAAGACTAAAAATTAAAGTATGTAAATGAAACAGTGTCAGTTTTTCCTCAAATACACCATTATAAACTTGCACCCATTTTGCCAGTTATTTTACAATAAGTTTACAACAGTTCCCTGCATGTTAAGCGTAAACCACAGTTAATTGTGCGCAGGACTCCACTTCCAGTTAGAGTAATCTAGTTTTGTCACCACAGGGACAGAGTCGTGCATCTCTCCAATCCCAAGGAGATCACTTGCAAATTTTTACCACGCACGCACGGAACTAAACCATAGTATCTCCCGACTATAGTCGTCGTACAACAAGGACACAATGCTTTAATTTCACTGTTAAACTCAGTCACTTTATAAACGGCGTAGGAAAGCCAAACTTCATTTCTTCACTTTGTTGCGACTGCAATGGCGCATGGTGCAAACCAGCTTGTCCGGTATACACGAGTGCTTAATTTATACGGCGACTGTTTAGTTGAGCATGTAAAAATAGAAACCAAGACAGACTGGCAAGGGTGGAATCAGATTCTGACTTGCAGTCAGGCAGACTCGCCGAGTAAGTTCTGAGCATGTGCAGTATTCGTGACATCGCTCCTTTAAACTAGCACACAAATCGCAGGTTACCCAAATTTTAATAAAAATGAATAGGAGCCTCCTGTAGCCCCATCCACTCACCAGCTCTCCAGTGATGATGTCCATCAGGATTGGATAGTAGCTGTCGACCATGTCTTTGCACTCCGAGGAGATGGCCTTATCGGGGATCAGCTCACAAGCCTTCTCCAAATAGCCTAGGACCTCAGACTGGGCAGACAAGGACATTCGGCCATTATTTGCAAGAACACACGCTCCAGCACTTTTTTTTTTTTTTTAAATCAAAAAGTAGATTGAGGCACTCGAAGGAGGGTATAGATTAAAAAGCGTTTTAGTACTGGCAAGTAGTTGTCAACATGCCTCTGGCCGGAAGGCTGAAACATGTGGACAACTACTTGCCAGTAGTAAATAAAGGCTTTTTAATCTATACCCTCTTTCGAGTGCCAGGTTCTACCCGGTTAGTCTTAGATTCTTCAGCACCCCCCCCCCCCTTTGATCCAAGAGCACCGACTTTGCTCCCGATTACCTCCCGCTGAGCACCTGGTTGGATTCTTCGTTTTTACCACTTTTGACAAATAGGCAAACTAAAATGTAAAATACCAAAAACAGCCATTTTTCACAAAATACAATTTTACAATGTTTTATAAGTAGTGGAAATTGAGGATCTCCAATGAGTGAGCCAGAGATATCAAATTTAAGCAACTAGTGGCAATTTAAGCCTTCGGCAAAGAGTAAATAAAAACTACTACTCCAGCATTGTAAATTTGACATCTCAGGGTCACAAATTCAAGATCCCATTTATCCCATAAAGGTCAGAGTTGTGTTAATTGGAAAATGGAACGATAACGTTAGCTTCTGGTTGGCAGTCTATTCAAGTCATTGAGATGAATAATTCGCTAGCTAGCATGCGATCGTTTTTCGCCATTAAATTAATTCAAGCATCAAGGACAGGATGCAAATTATGTTACTGGCAAAAAGTGTTAGCACGCTAGCTAATGATTTATTCCATTGACTTGAATAAACTACACTAGAAGCGAACGCTAGGGATGGTGAAAGTTCAGCAGAATTGGTGAAGCTTTGCAAATTAGTTTACGTTCAATGAATGAAATCTGACCGATCGCGAAGCGAGAAAGCTGTATCACGTGTCTCATGAGTTCTATCACACAGATTTTTAAATCATTTATCAGATAAGACAAAGACACATGACAAAGCATAGCAGAAGCCTACCCCCCACCCCCCATTGAATGCTAAGTGCATCTCACATTTGACCAGCGATTCTGAGATGGGGAAACTAGCTAACAAGCACAAGGATGAAACTATAGATCTAGAGGAACTGAAACAAGGGTCTGGTGAGGAACAAAAAAGGACTGACACCAGCAGCCAATTGAGGGCTCAAATTCCAAATCTGGTCATAAATGCTTCCCCCCAGAGAAAGATCTGGTACTTTGCAGTGATCCATTTACTGCTAGACTAAATGTCCACCACTGCAGACAACTAACTCCCACCTGAGTGTCATTCTCCTTCAGCAGCTGGTCCACCACAGTGACCACCTCCTTGCACAGGTCACATGGCACAGATTTCTGCATAAGACAGGAAAGGGAAGTGAACATTTAAAAAAAGGCGATGGCGAGGTATAGCATGTACTTTACAAAATGGCTCAAGGAGAACCGAAACCAGAAATAAAATGGTGCTCAATTTGAATGCATTACTCAACTCTGAAGCAGTCAAGTCTTGTCTACAGCTAATGCTCCAGCGATGCATGAACCTCCACGGGCCACAGCTAGAGGAGATCCATCTACCTACACCTCATTTGTTCAAGTAAATAAGCAACATTTCAATCCCTATGGATCGTACCGATTTGCTAAGATTATTAATCCCGCGTGCGTTAATGTTGGGGTTGCAATGAAAACCAGCAGGATGATGGGTCTCTGGGTAAAAGGTGTGTTACCACTGACCAACATCATGGCTCATCGCGAGCAGTGGGCAGAGACCTACTCACCACTTGTGGCTTGTTCCACACATTCTGCAAGCAGTGAGAGACTGCACCGCATGTGGAAGCAGTCTTCACATTTTGGCACCAGTACGGGGGTCCACGGGCACACTGCTCCCGACCCAAGAGGGGTGTCGCCGCAGCTGCAGGGGGGAGAAACCAGGCATTACTCATCTTTTACTGGACCAAAACACACCCAGGATAAATTGGGCATCAGTAAAGTTGCCTCTAAATGAGAGCAGGCTCCATCAACCACTGAGACTTACAGAAGTGAAGCACCGCTGAGCACGATGGACCAACTCCTTCACCACAGCAATTCATTCAATAAATGTGCTAAATGAAGGGCGACACCCCTTCCAAATCCTGCACTCAGTGATATGTGCTTGGAGGATCAGAGCAAACAGTTAAAGCCCACATCATTCAAAGACAAGTGTTGGGTTTTATTGTGAGATGGAAAACCAGCAAATTGGCACATTTGTGGCAAAACGTTGAAAATATGGCCAACATTATTCAAGGTCTGAGGATCTACTCCAAGCCTTAAACTCATGAAGGCATAACCAAAGTAGCACAGAGGGCCCATTTTAAAAGAGTTCCACAGGTCCTGCAGCATCCCAGAAGGAAATCCAAAAACAAAAATGGCCTGCTGGCCTGAAGGCCTTGTGTCCCCCGTCGCAGAAGTGACCAGAAACATGTGGCAAAAACTGTTTTGATGGCTATAAATAATGTGGTGCACTGTACTACTAATAATGTGAAGTACAATGACACTGTAGCTCATTGGTCATTGGTTGAACAGAGAGATGGATGAGGGATGGATCATTGTGATATGAGCTAAATATAACCATGGGTTATGAGAGAGATTGCAATTTTCATGACTTGTGGATGATGGACGCATCGCTAAGGCATAATTTTGTGCCCATGGCTGAGATCAACCCAAGAAGCCAAAAAGAATGTCATGAATTTGGCGAGCCTCCATCAAAGCTGTCAAAAGTTATTGCGAGTACAGTGTTCCTCACATTTTTGCTCAGTGACCTTGAAAACTAGGTGAAGGTCAATCATTAAACTTGAGCAAGACCTTCATGAGAGGCATGTGGAGCGAATTTGGTGATCCTGCATCAAAGCTGTCAAGTTATTGCGAGTACACGGTTCCCGGACGAACGGACGGACGGACGGACGCACGCACGAACAGCATTTCTATGTACCCCGTTCTGCGGGGCAACCGGGGACAAAAATGGGAAAATCTTGGAGCCAGACAAGCCACCCAGAGGAAACCGTAGGTTTAGACTGAAGCCCAGGGAAGGTGGACAAACACAAAAGATCACACTGCAGGGACAAGCATCTCAAAACTGAAGCTAAACTATAAAATGACTCCATGACAGCAGCTCAGCAGAAATTGTCGTGACCCGCTTACACTCTTAGCAATATTACAAGAACTCAGAAAATGCTCAACTATCAGGTGTGGCCAGTATTCATTAATGTAAGCAAAGATAAATCTGGACTTGAAATTGCATTTTGAGTCACAGTTTAAAATGCTTGTATTCAACTGCTGACGGATTACTCTAATGATGGCAAAAATCAAGGGGGACCAAAAAAAGGGTTAAGTCCTAATCGCTTGTTAAGTGAAACCAAGGCCTTGTCCACATGTTCAAGTGTTTTTGAAGATGCAGCATTTTGGCCTTTCACTCACAGAAAATGGAACTTTGAGACATGTTCCAGGGTGAAGGTTTCCCCTGTCCACAGGTATAGAGAGACTAGTGTTCAGGTGAACACGTGCCGCCTGCGTGTGACTACCAACTGAAAGTGTGACTGCCGGACAGACAGACGCCGGACAAAGTGATCCCTGTGCGCCGCTATGCTTCGCAGGCGACACAAAAAGAGTTTCACACTTGCGACACAGTGCTCGCCTTATAGCGAGTTTAATGCTTGTAAGAACATATTGGCCAGTTGCATTAAATTTCCTTGTTGCCGATGCCTTTTGTTTTGGGATGCCGTTTACAGTGCTATAATTGCTTTTGAAAACAATCGTGCTTTTTGGAAAATGAAGGAGAAAGTCCCATTTTTAAAAATCTAAGAGTATGCATGAACTATGCTTCAACATCCATAAGAGCTAGATTCAGTACAATACTGTTAAAAACACTGGTCAGTTTATACAAGAAATGGCAGAGGACATCTAGGTGTAAACTTATTCTGCGATATCTAGACAAATCCAGTGCTTACACTGGACAGGCCAAGTTAATAGATCTTTGGTCGACTTTGGGGCAGGTTGTGGGCAAAAAGAGCCAGCGCTGTACTGGGCTGAATAATTAGGATTGCTTAAGGAGGAAAATGCTTTGGATGGACCAAAATATTAAAGCATGCGCGAATCACTGGCTGTCAGGGAAGCTGTAATTCTGTGAGCCGATGCAATGCAGTCTAAAACTGTGGGCAATCACACAGTCTGAAAATGAACACCATTGTTCTCAGTTGTCATTTGACGACATTTGTGAATCTTGCTTTATTCACCCAAGCATCAAATTTGCGGAAGGGTGCATGTGGCCGCCTTTATTCAAGTTGCGGAAGGGTGTAAGTGGTTGTCACGCTTATTTGTGTGCGCATGTGTACTCTACAGGCCACAGTTCGGGACGGACTGTGTTCAAATTTGGTAGGGAGAATCTTTTGGTGGAAGGGAAGAAAAAAGTTTTTGGTGAAGATCCGGATCAAATCCTGGATTCTGAATCAGTTTGAAGATTTTGCCAACACTGGGGAGATGAGCAGTGGAAAGTCTGCCCTAACTTGAAATTGGTTGGAGATAGGCATGTAGTTACTATTAAAATCACCAATAGCAAGTTGGGTATGGATATTCTTTTACCACCAAATGTTATGACTGAGCAACCTTGAAACATCAAACTCAAGGTCACCCATTTCTCAGGCTGCTCTTGGGGACAACACAGTGGGAGATAATTACTGGTTAATAGTAACCATGTCTAAATCATATGAGAATCTAATGCCACTGTCACCTTGACCTTCAAGTGACCCTTGAAGTCAAAATGTCAAACTCTGTTTCACCACTTCCTAGTTCTCTAGAAGCCAAACGGTGCAAGATAGTCTTCAATAGTAACTATGGGTGTATTGGGAAGTCACATGGGGAATCTAATGCCACTGTGACCTTGACCTTCAAGTGACTGAAAGGTCAAAATGCCCAGGCTTCATATTTTCAGGCCCTGTAGGTGACAAACCGCCAGAGATTGAGCATCACATAGGGCCTATCAGGAAAACCATATACAGGGAGACCAATTCCACAATGACCTTCACCTTCACGTGGCATTGAGGGCACAGGTAGGGTGATGTGGCCTTCTGGACACACCCTCTAGTTCACTATTGTTTTATACCCTTGATAGCATCTTTGAGAATAATGTTTCAGCATGAGTTTAAAAAAAAATAAAAATAAATAATGATAATCCCCCACACACACACCACACTGAGAACCTGTTTTTGAGAGTCATTACTGGTAAAACAGGATTTGCAAATTTCTGGTTATTGACATTAATCTGGCTTCATTAGCGACCGCTATGCTACAGAAATCTCACCAACAGGCTTAAGAATGAGTAGCGCCATTACACAGATCTGGGAGAATCGAAGTGGTTTTGGAGGGACTCAATCTGAAATCAATTCCATTTTCTCCATTTCTGAAGGGCTTAGCTATGAACCAGTCTACCGGTCTTCAAAAAGGGCATTAATCTTGGACAAGTTTAGACAGGTAAAAATGAAATTAAAATGTGCAGCTAATCCCAGCACCTGTCAAAACCAGTCTGAATTTTAAAATGCCCTTTTTAATAGACGAGGCATTGTAAACCCTCTCCGACCACCAATTCTTAACTGCACTACAAGCTAAGCTTCTCGGGCCTGTAACGAACACCAAGTTCAAGTGAAAACAAAGGGGACCGTTTGGAAGACGGGAACTGAAACACACAAAGCTAAGCAACAAGGTCTGTGGGGGCCAGAGGGGGGAACTACAACTTCCCTGTGCTCACCGTCTCGCTCACTCACTCACTACTCAAGGTCTGAACTCTGGAGTCTAGACAAAAGGGACTGCGTACATCACTGGTGCTTTTTCCATTTGTGGATACGCGAAGCGAAAAAAGGAGTTATTTGGGGACTCCGATGCAAAGGAGTCACTCACTCCCACCGACTCTGTTGCCAACTGATATCTACACCTCATTTTGAATGCAACTGCAATGTTTGAAGGACATCTGCGTTCTCACAAAATTCGCAAGTTGGCTATAGGGAACCTTTAAATTTGAATTTCCGGTAGCTGGTTTGGCAAACTCAGTGCTTGACCTGACCCAGGATGCATGTACACGGAGTACATGCATCCTGGGTCAGGCCACGCACCGAGTTTGCCAAACCAGCTACCAGAAATTCAAATTTAAAAAGGTTCCCTATAGCCAACCAGATTCCATTCAAGTGGACAACTAAAGCAGAGCCAGAGACCATAGAGCCAGAATGGTCATCTTACTACAATGGAAATACACCAGAGTCACTGTTCAGAGTAGGCAAAAATAAGCAGTAAATAAAAGGGAGAGAGATACCATCAAGTAAGGAACTAGCACCTGACATGCTACAAATCTTTGGCCATTTTGTCACCTACCTTGTGACAACCTTCCATAAAGTTTACAGTGGAATATGGCATGATTACCAGAGCAGTTAAGTGTCGAGGACAAGCTGTACTTGTAGATCTATGTATAGACATGAAATCATACACACAACATACAAGCACACATTCATCGTTTCTAAAGCATGCACTTGCTTTTACACCCCTGGTCATGTGATGAGCCTTAGAAACAAATGGGTTGATTGGGCATTTGGGCTTACACAGCCGTATTACTGCTCATCGGAGCTGCACTGCTGAGAATCAGTCCGTCTCTATGGGGTGGGGTCCATAGTGCAGCGTATGCTGAGCAGATGGGAGATAGCAGACCATCACAAGACTTTGGGCAACGGTTTGAGAACAAAGTGCAAAAAGCCACCTTACCAGACAACAGAAAATGAAAATCACATCCCAACAAATGCTTGAGGACTAAAGCAACAGGGAAACAAGAAAATGAGAGCTGGATAAAGTTGGGGGTGGGAGATTCCTGATGAGTCAACATCACATGCAAATGCATCAGAGCAAGAGTCACTTTACCAGCAGAAAAGTCTAAACTACAGAAGGGGGGGGGGGCTGATGACAGAACATAAAATGTCATGTGACTTGTGCTCATCGCAATAAACTAATAAAAAGGGACCCACTTATGAGGCCTGCCAGCTAACGCACTCAATACAGACTCAGGACTCCTTCAGCTTAGCTCAGTTACAGCCAAATTCTCTGCACAATTTACACTTTTACAGGTTTGTATGGACTCTGGCACAAAAAACCCCCTAAAAAGCCAGGAGTCCAGAGATCAAGGTTGTTTTCTTTATGCGTCTGGAATGATGCCAGGCAGGCATAACCAAATGGGTGCAGCATTTGGAAAACATCTGAATACCGCACCATCTTAAATGTTACCTGAACCATTTCGGAAAGCCAGTGAATCTTCTCTGAACTGATCACTTTGAAACCCAGGAAGAAACATCTTCAGAGCACAAGTAGCTGAAATCAAAGCAAAAGTGGGGCATCCATCCACATCCCAAACTGAGTTTTAACAAGAAATGTCACACCGTGACCGATTTCTACATTTGTAGCCTGAAGTACCATCAGTCCTTTTACATTTGCACTCATCAAAAATACTGATCCTGAAGAGGTACACCAGCCGCCTCCCAGTCATGAGCGACTCACCAGGACAAGCCACTTCCGCTTGAGCACATACACCAAGAAGAGCACTTAGAAGCCTCAAGCAGTTTAAAGTAGACCCACTGATGGGCAGAAAAAGCTAAGTATCTTTAAAAAGAACTGAAACAGCTCTTGCACTGTACTTTCTTCCTGTTCCAGTACAAAACTACAATGAAGTCCAAAACACACAAGTAGCCAACTACAAGATTCCAATACCTTAAAGCCAGTGCCATGAAGAGACCATCCAAAAGGTATAATGTTAACCGGTTAAAAGTTATTTGCTTGAAAGTTAGTGACACCATCTACCCATGACTGCATATAATCAATTTTGCCTTCTGTCTTAGGGCAGCTTAACTCAAGTTTGCCTACTGCTGATAGAGGACCCACACTTGTGTCCCTTTGAGCTGGGCGTTGATTATATCCCCAGTAGCCATTCCCCTGTATGCTGGTCCTTGATAAGCATGAGCACAGAGGCAGGACTAGGATTCATGTCAACTACTCTATCCAGGCATACCTTACAAACACCTTTAATTGGGAATTCAGAAGGAGACTGCATCATGGAGATGGGAACAGACTGACCACCTTCATAGTTCTCATTATAGCAGATAAGGGTTTAGTACAAAGACGAAGTTCATTTTACTCCATTTCACCGTTGTTTTCATCACAAATTTATTATACATAGGGCCAGGTTTTCCCCATGTCATGTGCAATGCACAAAAGGGCCATCCAATGGGAGAAGCACATTTAAACACATGCATTATGCGACAGCCGCAAGTCGGTGTTGTAGGTAGAGCGGTGATCATAGTAAAGCTGGCTTATGATTTAAATCCAATACCGCCACCTCGGACGTGCACCATTCCCTTGTGCGTACAAGTGAGACATTGCATACTCTCATTAAGGCACTTGCATTCATTTTGTGGTCACAAAGCATTTTATGAATCGTAATTATATCAAAGCTTCTTTGGTCCATTTTAAAAATGGCAAATGAATGCAGGGTGTTCATAATCACTACAATGGTCATATTCATAAATGCACTAGTTTACCAAATACAGCACCTGGATGCCTCATGCTACTCTGTTAATTGCTGTACAGAAGAATAACCATGTCCTCTAGAGGCGCACGGCCACCAAGTCACTTCCATCACCTGGGTGTCTGGACCAGGGACGTTACCATTGATTGCATTAATCTGTGGAATACAGTACCATCAAGAGCCTACTGCATGCTGTGTGAAATGGCCAGTCTGATCAATCATTTCTTCTACATCCACTGCAAAAGTGCCTTCAAATGCAATTCTGGAAGTTAAAACTAATCAGATGAATTAAAAATTGACATAAGGCCTGAGCGCAATCGTCATTTCGACAGCAACGAAGAGGGCATTCGGATAGCTTTGACAGACGTCCACAAACTTCATTAAAACATCTGCAGCACTTGTCCATGAAGACAAAAAGGCTGACCACAAATGTCGCAACCTTGAGCCAATTAAGCATTCAAAATTTTGTCAGTCGACATGCGAGCTACAGTACACTTACTGCACGCCAAAAATTGCTGCTCCAAACAGATGATCAAATAAAATCCAGAAGACAATTGAATCTCCTGCAAAGGACATTCAGTACTTAATTCCCTTTAAGAAAACCTCCTGTAAGGTAGAAATGGCACACAGGCTCTAGAATTGTTACATTCTTATGCCAAATATGCTAGTAATCAAAAAAAATAGTGTGCTGTCGCAAGTAGGACCCCTCAGCCTTCCGCTTTATTGGCAGCCATATTGATTATCAGAGCAGCAGCAAAAATCGATCAAGAGCTTCCTGTGACCACCCCTAACATACCACCAAAAAAAAGAGAATATTTGGCCAAGGCACAACTCCAAGGCGGAGTTATCGTCCGAAAAGGAAAAAGATGACTGCCGTGGCAGCCATATTGATTATCGGAGCTCCCTGTAACCACCCCCAACATACCAAAAACAAGAGCAGTCAGAAACCGCAAAATAAGCCAGTCATTCAACAGTTTGATGGGAAGGTACATCTTCACTTCGTTTTGTCGATGTCTGGGCATAAAAGGGTTAATTTTGAAAAGAAGGGTGATCCAATCAGGCTGATTTCCGAACTCATCAAATTTCCACCTGATATGATCATGCTGCGAGAGTTTGGATAAAAATCGATTGAGAATTGGCGGAGTTATTGTGAACACAAGCAACGGACAGACAGACGTCGTGATTCCACAATACGTCCCGTCTTATGACGGGCATATAATGAGAACATTTAGCCAAGGTGTTTTTCAGCCATCTTCTGGAATCGAAAAGTTAACTGACAGATGGACGCTGCGCGCCACGGCATCGTACCCCTCGACCGACATTCATCGGCTGACAGGTAAAAACTGAGGCTAAACACGACATTGCTGTAATAAATCATTAATAAACCAATTGAATATGAAGGCATTCGGTTTGTCAGGATTTTCAGGAATTAGAAGTGGGTGGTACTTCAGTTTGAAGATGGTTCTGGCAAGCCTGGTCTGCATGTGACATCAGAAAAATTCCAAAAAGGCCAAAATAAAATTCCTGTCTTCAGTGACCCAACAAACCCGCCATCAAACGGCCGACCCCAATGCATGTCCCCTTTACCACTTCAAAAATAAAATTCATAGGTAAAAATCTAACACGATTCTTCCTTATGCAGCATCTGCATTTCTACCCCTTTGCATTTTAGCAAGTAATTGAAATAAAACTGAACATGCAGTCACAGCAATCCGCAGCAGAGACATTTTCTCCCTGCTTCTGAGGAAACGGAATTTGACAAATGCATTTCCTATACTTGACAGTAGATTTGTACAATGTAGACGCCGGACAAAAGTGGTGGCATCAGTAATCTGTTACAGACCATCCCCAAAAAAAGTGTATCAGAAAATGCACCCAAATGTCCAAACAATAACTACCTCAGTGTCAGCTTGATTGCGACTTGCTTTGAGTGATTCGTCAGCGATTAATCCATTTGTCTCCAACAAGGTCAACCATTTAGCACAAAAAAAAAAATAATCCAGGGCATACAAGTAATAAGCATTTACTCCAGCTCCAACTAGTACCTTAAATGAAAACAGAGCTGCATTTAACATGTTGCACTGAAAAACATACTGAAAAAAGCCCAGAAATGAGAGCAACCAGACAAGCTGCCAGCATAAAGTTGCAGTGCCCCTTCAGTTGGATGCTGCTCTGATACAGACACAAGACGAAGTCCTTTACAGTCTGATCAGACTGTTGCTCCCAGTTGCTTTGGCAAATTAAGAGGGGCACAAATTAAAAAGGATAAAGCGCCCCAGCGACAATGTCCCCTCGGTGTGAAATTTCATGGAAACTTTGAACTCCAACGCTGAAAGACAAGTTGAACCTGAAAGTGATAAACTACAAGAACAAATTCCATCATCACTTTCACAGTCCAATCAGCTCAGGACATCTCACAGGAACAGTTTCCTTTTCAGATTGATCAGCCAGGGAACATGGTGACGCGTGTTCAGAACGACGCATTAACAGATTTCTCCACTTCAAAACCAGGTTTACAGCGCTTTGCAAAAGAGCAGGAGCCCGATTGTCAGCAGTCTTCTGGTAAAACCCCAAAAAGAAATGTCACAAAATACTGTAAAACTCTAGATGGTAAATGGCAGACCAGGAACTAGCATCAATAGTCCTTGTCTTGGTCTTCCAGGCCAGCTCAAAACACATTATATGGCCCTCTTTACCCCGCATAGATTGAGGGTCAGCCATTTTTTTTTTTTTTTTTTTTTTGGAGAGTTGTCCAAAATTGTTTAGTTTGAGTTCTGTGGTAGCATCTCAATTATTCTTAATTTCGTACTTAAGACTCAAATTTGGACAGTGGTTTAAAATGCTACAAGTTCATCCGGAATGAAGCAGTTTTGGGTAACACCTGCATTGTCATTTTTGCAGCCCTGTGGAAGGGCGGTTCAACAACCAGGACAGACTTCAGAAAGGATCAGGGTTAGGGTTGAGTACAGGCCTTAAACCAATCTTACCCCCCTCCCCTTCCAAATCTGATGTTACCGGAAAACGGATTTTTTTTTTTTGTTGTTGGGGGGGGTTTGGCCAAATTGCCAAGTGCAACTAATTAAAAACTCACTGGTTCCATCCAATTTATACCAAAAACCATCTCCTGAAATATAACATTCTCAATCCTTCTCTCAACTTAAATGTCAGCAGCTGTGGCAGAGATGCCGATAAGTCCTTCCAGGTAGAGAAAAATACGATTAGATGTAGTGACTGGTCCATTCGCATTTTGTCAAATTTAGAACATGCAAGAGAGAGAAGGAAAAAAAAAAAAAAAAAATCGGGCCTACAACAGGAGCATACATGGACTCACAGAAGAGGCCGTTTACTTCCATTAGAAGTGAATAAGAGAAAGGCCACATCTCACATCCCCAATTGCACAAGTGTTCAGCAGCCAATTTCACTTCCTTCATCATGCAACATCCCACAAGTTTCCCTTCCTGTTCTCCCTCTCCAAAGGTCCAAAGGTCATCACTTACTGTGGCCTAAACTCCGCACATTCAAATCCAGGACAAAGCAAAACTTGAGTATTAATGGCCTCGAACATGGTCTATGAACAGGACTACCATTCAATGGATCTGGGGCATAGAACAGCCCGGTAGAATCATGGGCAGATTAGACTACAAGCCCTTACCAAAGAAAAGCGGATACCCTGCAGATTAGAGCAGGCTGCTGAATATGAGAACAAATGAGATATGAACTTCCTAGATCACCTGACAACTGAGTCAATTCTGTCTAACAGAATTGACATGGAAGTTTAATCAGTGCTCCACACATTTTAGGCAAGACAATCCAGTCTAATGCATCATTTGGGCAAATGCACCACACTGCCAGTTGACTGACTGAAATAATATCCACAGGCAAGTACTGTACATAGTTGTGGAAGTTGAATGGTTCACATTCTGAGCGCACTTCTGAATAATAATTAGTCTGTTATTGTTCAACCAAGGGCAGTTATGGTCATCAGAGCCATGCAAATAACTGCTCAACCAAGAACTCAAACAATAACCACAAATGATCCAATTCCTTTAGCCAGATGGAATCAACTGGATACTGCGAACTTGTGAATAAATACTTAGCACGGCACCAATGTTCACTTTTCTAGCTTTGCCGAGTTAGACTAAGCATTAAGCTCATGACTGAATCATTCTGTAGGTGCATCAATCATAAAACACCGAAATATTACGGAAGGAGAGGGTAGCAGCTCAAAGAAACTGATATTAATAGGTCAGCGAGTCAGCAATATGAACAGTCCGGAAACGACACTTCAACATGGGTAGTCACTAGTTAACTAGTCAAACCAGCAGGAAGGTTTGGTGAAAAGACTGATATCGCAATCACTTGGCATTTAGTTGCCGAGTAGGCCACTCGTAAAAATTGTATAGCATTTCCATGTAAATTAAATTAGGACAACCAAGATAAGAATGTGTAAATTCGCATTTATTTACTCAATTTAGTAAGCCGGCCAAATTACGTAGACCGTGTTCCTCACGACAGCCAAATTAGAACAAATGTCTTAAATCCAGCGCAATCGCGTGTAAATGTGGTACGTTAACCCTTCTGTTATGTTCCGGGTCAATTTGACCCGACTCAATGCCTCCAAAAACATGGATACCATCCTTTTTTCAGCTAGATTTCTTCCCCAACTCTACAAGTATAAAATAAATGTAACTAAATTTAAAAAGGGCAAATTTAAAAAAATAAAATAATGTTCTGTCAACAAGTTTTATGCATCGGAGTTGTTCAGGTCAAAATGACCCCAGGATCAATTACAAAATAAAACCATCATGTTGATCAGTAGTAGTAACGAAGACGGAGGACACGTTCAAATTAATTTCTCATTCATTCTGCTATAATCACGTAAAATCGATGCTTGGCGGATAAGGGGAGGACGTCGTGTTTTATTTTAGCGGCCAAGTAAATGGTGAGTAGAAAAGCATAAATAAACTGAGGAGATTAGGTAACACTTTCAGTTACAAACATCTTAAGCAGTTTTTCATTGCGGGGACCAGAGCAACTTCAAACCAAACATGGTTTATCAACTCGAACGTCATAGGAAGGTTGAATTAATTTTAGTTAATAGATTTGGCAACGTAACATAATAGGAGTTTCCAAGTGTGTGCAGCTACTGTTCAGACAGGAGTTTAAATGGCTGAAACATCCCCCAGATACAGGCAGTCCGGCTGCGAAAAACTTGAAAAACGACGGCGTCAATGTTGCGGCGCTGATGACGAAGACACCACTCCGGTTAGAACAAGCTGGGTTCAGCACTGACAATTACTCAGCTCAAATTTTGAGAAGCAGTCATGTGAAGCACAAGACATCAATGGAGGCCAATTGACCACGATCCCCGACTAAAACATGAGTTAGTGAGTTGTAGTCCTGAAGCTGGTCATCGCCCAGTCGACCAGAGATCCTGATCGCCGCCCGAAAATGGTTGCCTCGTCGATTTTCGGGACAAAACACTCAAATCACGACGGTTATATTAAAGACCACCTACATTCAACGGTGACGCAGGACCAAAACATTATATAATTATTATGCAATCGAGACACTATACAGCTTAAACACAGTATTGATAATAGTACCAGAGGATATCAAATATGCAATCCGTGAGAATCACGGCGATCATTAAACTTATTAATTCCCGTAAAGGCAGGCAGGAAGTGCCCTGTAATGCCGGAGGGCTGGCCGAGAACGGCAGCTGGAAACTAGTTTACGAAACGTTTCTTCCTCCTCGCCACAGACGCACATCCAAAAGGTTCAAGTTCAATGGGACATATTAACAAGAGAAACTTGAAATAGCGAGTGACCTGATAGGCATAATGTGGTTATTTACCTGCGGTAACTAAAAGAAGCGTGAGATAAATCATTGCTCCGTTGCTTCTGTCGGCCTTGTTTTTGTCACGGCGTGAGCGCGTCCTTCCCGATCTGTAGCTGCAATGCAGAGACACCAGTCACCTGACTCTTATATCATGCCCTACAAGTCAGGTGATCGTACAAGCATAGAAATTTGAAGAAACAAATCCCGCCTCCCCTCAGACTAACTCCCTCTAGTGACAGCAAAAGGGAATGCTCGCACCCTGACCTCAACTCCATAAGGAAAAATTATGCAACTCAAGACTTGTAAAAGAATAATTATATGCAACGCCACAGTGTATGCAGTGACCATTTAATCAGATTTTTAAATAAAAAAAAACCCCTTTTATTGAGCCATTGATTTTATTTTACGGAACATAAAGAAATCTAATTTCAGGAATTTGTGGGAATGGTTATTATCAAATAGGAATGTTCTTGACATGCTTTGAGGCATTTACATTCTTTCAGTTAGATTAGTTCATTCCCAGCAAAAGCAATGACCACCTTAGGCACAATTACACTTCATCAATTGCATGAGCTTAGCAATAACGCCGACAGTGAAGGGCTTACTTTATGTGATCACCCTCAACCCAGTGAATGACCACGATGAACCCAGTAGGAAACAGATATGACAAACCAGCGCAAGTTAACTTCCTTCCCCATTTGATTACATCATCACCGTCACATTATCAATGATTTGCTGTATGTTGCAAACTGTGGTTAAAAAAAAAAGAGACAAATTCTTTTGAATGTGTGGTATACATATGTACTAAGAATGCTCCTAAAACCCACCAGCCTATGTCTTAATCAGAAAATGACACATACACACATACAGGCATACATCCAAGCAGAATATACTGTTTACATGACCCCAGTGAAATTAATAGCAGAAAATTAGTGTGCATGTAACCGTACAGTGCCACAAACACATTTTTCACAATTACACCAAATATGACAATATTCCTCTCTTGATGCAGGTCATCTAAAGAGCATATTTTCTTGGATATCTCATTTCCAGAAGAATTGGGACATGTGTGAAATGTAAATAAAACGGCAAGAAATAAGTTGAATTTCAAACTACATTCAGTCGAAAAAAGTACAAATACAAATTTTTATTTATTAATTTTTCTTTTTGAAATGTGAAGTCTGAAGAAACAATCCAATGAAGTTCAGGAAGGTGCATGTTCACCACAATCCCCTGAAGCAGACACTACCCGCACTCTGTGAGTTAAAAAAAATTCCACACTATTGTGACACCTGCACTGTGCGGTTTGGCATTATACAACTCAAAGAAGCAGAACCGTCCCTGAAAAAGATGGGATCTGCAAAGCACACATTAAAAAATTTACATTCCCTTCAGCGTTTTTTTTTCTTTTGAAATTGGCAGGTCACCAAAACATATCACTATAAACAGCCGGAATTGTCCTCTTGCTCTTTGACCTTGAGAACACAACAAACATTATTTCCAGAAACAATGACAAAGGTCATGGACTCATCAGACCACAGCACTCCTTTCCACCTTCCCCTAAATCAATTTCAGATGACCTCGAGCCCAAAAAAGTTGGTAATGCCTCTGAATGGCGCTGATATATGGCTTCCTTTACGTAGAGTATAAACTCGCAGTTGACAATTTCACAGAAGACTTAGTTCACGGACACAGGTCTTCTGAAGTATTCACAGTATGAACCCATGCGGCCATTAAAGAAGCATGTTGTTTCTCGATGCAGTGCTCTCGGGTCACACAGATCCAAAACTGGTGTTTGGCCTCTTCTTTCACGCGCAGAGGTTGCTCAAGTTTCTCTGAATTTTTTTTCACTTTATGGGGGGTCAATAAATTTAATACTATTCCACAATGATAATTATCAACATGGCCTTTCAAAAAGTGGCACTCTTCATTCTATACCCAACCATAACTGAATCACTGGTTACCAATTGAATGGTTTACCAGAGGTATGTTTGAAAAAAATGTTTTGTTTTGTTTTGAATTTTTTCTCTGATGATTCCACAACTTTCTCAGCCTTTCCATTCCCATGTTTCAATTTGGAGCGTGTTAGACATATCAAATGTGGAATTCACAAATATTTAAAAAAATTTATACAATTGATAAGTGAAACTTTGAGCTTTTATTCATTTATAATTTATAGATCCTTTTCAAATTTTGAGTGCCTTTCGATCTCATCAACACAGAACTGGATTGATTATGGATGCTGTATTACTGATAAATATAAACTAATTAATTTCCTTGAACACCTGAGTTCCAAATTGCTTGATATGTAAGCTATATCACCATGAAATTCTTCCAGTTGATTCTTTCAGTTATCAAGTATTGCTGAATACTACAGTGGAATATATCAATACATTAAAATGTTAATTTTTTACTAAGCACATGAAAAGTAGCTAAGTGTATTTTTCATTATTAACAAGTCAGTCCTGTCGCCCGCGACCGAATGGGTATAGCCCCTGAAAGCCTGCTTCTCCCCTTTTTCGCGCTGTATTTGGCCAATACTCGCCATGGCAACCAAAATCTATAGGTGTCACATCTATACCAAATATATAAGTAACTGGTCAAAAATTACAGCCTGTAGTGTCTACAAGGAATTGTCAACGGATGCGGACTCAGCGGCAGCAAGGATGACAAGGAGGTGTCTACGGACGCGACTGCCGCGGCGGAGACAACAAGCATGAATCCATAATAGCCATCCGACTTTGTCCGGGGCAATGAGTAAATATAGGCAGCCTGAGCAAGCATAAGATTAAATTTTTATATATTGCACCAAATTTTAAGGGGTACTGCAGTGTTTGGAGACAGCTCATTGTCCACTGATATTCCTCATCATCTATGCTGTCTGGGCAAATACAGCTTTCTTTTAGGAGAGCTTTCGCCGATATACCCTTTGCTGTTGGGCGTGTTTTTGTTTCGGCCGTTTTCAGCTAAAAGTAGGCAAAAGAACTAGACAGGTCAGTCGCCCGTGACAAATGGATATACCTTTGATCGGGCTACATTTGCCTGATGAAGACCCTGTGAGCGGTCGAAACGTTGCTTCAATGATGGTTTGGGAGCTTTAATCCTGTGTGCGGATTTTTTTTTACTTTCTTTGCTTGAATTATATGTGACTCCAGCACCGGGCCCATTTGGTATGAGATGTGCACACACCTACTCTTCTGAACTATAGCCCCTGATCGCCCACATTTTTCATTGTGGCTTATTTTTGACACAAAATTGTCTGTTTTTTTAGCTAGTTATGTTACCATGGCAACCAAAATTGATAGGCACCATGTCCAAACCACTGCCAATATACTTATCAAATATTAAAAAATAGCTTTAAATTTTGTAGCCGGTACAGCTTCCAAAAGGAAATCTCCACGGGGGCGGGGGCGGCGCACGCATGACGAGGTCAAATCCATAGTAGCCCTCCCTGCTGAAAATTCCAGCTTTGACCAGCCTAGGCTGGTTTAAGCTGTTTTGGATGGTTTTAGTTGGTCGACCAGCCCTTCACCAGCTGACAATACCAACTTAACCAGCTTTGACCCCTTCATCAAGCTATAGAGACCAGCTGCACCGCCTATGACCAGCAAAGAACACAGCTCTGACCATCTTAAACCAGCTTAGAATTCTAGCTTCTAAGCTGGTTTAAGATGGTCTGAGCTGCTGGTCATAGGCGGTGCAGCTGGTCTCTATAGCTTGATGAAGGGGTCAAAGCTGGTTAAGTTGGTATTGTCAGCTGGTGAAGGGCTGTATAAATAAAGGATTTGCAAATCATTGTATTCTTTTTTTTTTTTTATCCACGATTTACATAACGTGCCAACTTCACTGGTTTTGGGTTTTGTACAACTAGACAGTTCGGTCACCCGTCACCGCATGGGTAGCCACCAAAAGCCTGCTTCTCCATGCTGTAATGCATCCAAAAGGATATCTGCATGTTTCAGCACAAATTTACCATTATTAGGCCAATACTGTCGCCATGGCAACCAAAATCGATGGGCGATAGTTCAACACACATCCATATCAAATACGAAAGTAATCGGTCAAAAATTACAGTCTGTAAGCGTCCACAGGGAAGCGTCTCCGGCGTTGGCGGAGACAAGCAGCATGAATCCATAGTAGCCATCAGACTTCGTCCGGGGGCTTCAATTAACCTGCATTGTTCCACGTATGGGCTCAGGAGGAAACTGTGATAATTCAACAGACATTATTGGAGAAATTAAATGCATTCTCAATCTACAACATTAACACTTTGACACCCACACTTTCCAAATTAGTGTTAGCATGATGAAATTAATTACTGAGGCACACCAACTACTCATATTTACAATAAAGAGGTTTATTTTCAGAGCATATTTACAGGGAAAAAAAATTAATCTGAAGTCGAAGATGACAGTCTGTCTGGTCGGTCTGCCGTGGATCTGGAACACAAATTAATAAACAAGTCAACAGTCAGAAAACGTTACGGCTGAATTTATTCACCCAGCTGTACGAGCAGTTAGCTATTAACTAGATGATGTTTAACGGAGACAAACATTCATGTGGGCAAACTGCGAGCATACAGTCAAAACACACAAATATACTCATTATTTTATTAGGTACATATGCCCATTAATGTGAATAGCCCGCGCCTTCAAACTGACAGTGAATTTGGAACAATACAAGATATAAAGCATTTGGACATGAAGAGGTTTAAATGTTTTTCTAATTAAACACTGGAATGGGCAAGATGCTAGATCTAAGTAAATGTGACCAAATATGACCACTGCTGCCAGAAATGGTGGTGCCACCATCTGAGAAAAACCTGTCCTCCAGGAATTTTCATGCACGACAGTCATGAGGGAATGACATGTTAAAAACATCCAGTAAACAGAATTGACAATTAGTCAATGAGGCTTGAAAGCGTTTAATTGAGAAAAATGACAAATTCACTAAAATGAATGCCCCCCCGGCCAAGTTTGAGAACCATCGCACTATAACACCTTGGGAATATGGTGGAATGCGAGATTCGCAGGATAAAAATGTGTGGTGAACATGAGTTAAGATGCCATTATACTATTGAAGGTGAACACACTACAATACCCAAGGAAAGTAACCTCGCCGAATACATGCGATGAAAAGGTAGTTGCTACGGGTACGGCAGTTTTTCAATGCATTTCAATGTGGAGAGGTACAGCGGTCTCCATTTCAAGCCCTCCCGAATCCTTACCCTAATCCCTTGAAATCGACTGCCGTATCAATTAATTTAACTGCCGTGCCTCAAGACAATGCGTAAAAAATATCGCAGTCTAGAGATACGGCAGTTCTATGGATACGGCTGTCGATTTGATGGGATTAGGATAAGGATTAGGGATAATAGTTAAAGTTAGGGCTAGAGTTAGGGTCAGGGTTAGGTTAGGGCAGGGTTTGAAATTGGGACTGCCGTAGTACCTCTCTACCTTGAAATTCATTGGAGAACTGCCGTACCCGTAGGAACTGCCTAAATGTATTCTGTTCCGAAGGCAAAAGAAGGTCTTTTCCAGTATTAAACAGGAGTACTCAATGAAGTGATTAGTGAAAATATACATGGGGAAAACAACATTGCCTTTCCTTTGAAGAAACTAACAGCCAGCTATTTAAGACACTCACTTATTTTAGCCGCGTTGCGTTGCTCTTGGTTTGTGCAGGAGTGGGACCACAGCAACTCCCAGGGGTTGTTTCGGTCTCCTTCTTTAAAACGGTCTGTCGTATCACATCCACGTCGCGTTCCAAGTGATCAAAAAATTCAGGAAGGATTTTCGGTGCGGCGTGAAAATCCACCAGGAAATATCCCCCACGCGTGTGGCGCTTATTGTGCTTGGCGATCCTGTAGGGCAGAGATCTTTCGCCCAGGCTCTCCAGGCCGCGCACCACGGCACCCCGGTCCATCAAAGTCTGAACGGTGCGCCGCAAGGCTGAAACCGTCTCTGGTCTCTGCATCGCCTTCAATATCAGAGATAACTCATATCTCGGCATGTCTAAATACTGCGCACGGCTTTCCCGTAGTCCAAAAACAACTTCCTAATACACTTTACGGGTTACTTCCCAGAGCACTGACAGCTTTCACAGACCTCTACGAGAAGCGGCTATTGCATGACGTCACCAAAGGCACTCATCTTCTTTGGTTTCCACAACACATTTGCCTTTAATGTACACTATCGCCCTCTGTGGATGTACCAGTCACTGCGACAAAAACACCGGTTTGTCTCCACGCGATTTTATTTCCGTATGAAATAATGTTTTACTGCAGTGTGGGGGCTGGAGTCCATATTTTGCTCTATACTTTTTAAACGACCATTTCCCAGTTTCAGTCAGAACGATATAACCCGCAATCTGACTTGGTCAAATCAACAGAAAATCAAGTAACCAGGCTTAGATTTCGAAAGTTCATTTATTGAGATGATTTTGAGTAGCCTACGCCGTTCTTTGCTTTTTTTGGAGGATAATTGAGGTCTTCAGTTTAATTACACAACCGGCAAGTCAGACCCATTGCTTTCTAAACTGTACAATCGGCTCGAGTAAATACATCACTTTTTTCGTATTGCATATCTAGAAAATACAAAAGTTTTCAGCTCCAAGTAAGTCTGCCAGTACGCTCTTTGAAGGCGACTTTTGTTGAAATTCTAAATGACGTATATATTGCGCGCCGACGCTCCTCTGGCCATGTGATTGCTCCTTCGGCTGCTCCTCCATCCCTCTTACCACACGACCGAAGCGAGCGAAGATGGCGGCGGAAGGGACGGTACCCAGCGACCTGTATAAGCATGTGTACTCATTTCTTCTTGAGAACAATTTTACCAAGGCCGCGGAGCAATTCTCCAGGAAGACGAAAGTGGTGAGTAAATGTTGTTATGATAGGATCTGTCTTGAGGGGAATAATGATTAATTTAAGAAGTGTTGTCTTATACCGGCGCAGAAAGTTAAGAGGAACGTGTCAGTGTGGTAACGTTACACGGTGTAAAACACGTGTGCGATCTGTCTGCAATGAGAATTTCATCGGGCTTTGGACTGTGTAATGACCATCATTTCAAACAACTTTCCTCACTCTGCACTTGTTGCTTAATTTTGCGAAAATGTTTTCGTATAGGAATGGGAGGGAATTTCAGTCAAAACCTGCGAATTTAAGCGGTACAAATTGGTAAAGAAGTGGAATCGATTATCCAGCTGTTTTTGTATTCTGCAGCATTTCACCCTTAACTTGGTGCAATGCTTAAACCGCAATGGGCACAATTAAACAACAGCCATTCATTTCGAATAAAACTCGCGCTTGGCGAGAATAAAACGTAGGAATGTTATGTTTGTTATGTATGCAACACTTCTGGCTTAAGTGTGGTTCTGTGTCTTGCCATCTATGACAATAAGGTATTGTGCAGGTGAGCCTACGGTTTGTTACTTCAGTGTCTGTTTACATATCTAAGTTAAAGCCAGTGTGAGACCCTATACGTTAGCACCAGAAGGCGTTTACTTTTATTGTACTCTAATTACCAGGGTACAGTTTTATGCTAATTTGTTCAATCGTCAATGGGACTTCACTTTTCATGTATTACCAGTATGGTTTGTGATGCAGTGATTCTGTCACAAAACTTAGGTCTGTGCTGCATTTTTAGCGCCTCAAATATAAACGTGTTTGAGGTGCAACTCTGAACCCTCCTCCTCCCGTGAATTTTTTTAAAAAATTTGAATTTATTTCTTAATGTTGAAATTTGCTTCATTATTTTCATCTCTCAGACTCCACTGGACCAGAATGAGAAAAGTCTTACTGAAATCTTCAACTTTTGGGTGAAGTAAGTGAAGCTTCTCTACGCTCAGGTTGAGTTTCCATTAACGTTATTCAAACGTCGCTGAAAATTGGCATGTCATTAATTCACATTCTCCTGAAGGTCTCCTGAAGCTAAGAAACGCAAGGCTCAGGGCAGTGACGCGACCGCCGTCGCTGGACCATCCGCTAAAAAAGCAAAGAAGGATGCCGAGAGTTCGAGCAGTGAGGATTCGAGCAGTGAAGAAGAGTGCTCTCCCCCTGTAAAGACTGCTGCAGCAGGTACAGCCAGAAGCAGGTGGAATACACTGCATCAATCACGGGGCTAAAAAAGCAGCAGGCATACCTGAGTCTGGTTTTCACACTCCCTTCGGTCAGTCATCTCTGACTTTGCCTTAACAATAATTCCATCTGACATTTCTGCCTTTGATGATGAGCTGGTCATGACAGCGGGGGCCTCCCCTTTTGCCCCCAGTTCACTTGAAAGTTTTACCATCTAATTTACACATTAAATAGTCTTGGTGTGGTGTACTGCCAGTTGTCTCATTCAGACTTTGTAATTGGTGACGGAAAAAGTCTGCCGACTGGCTGACCCTACAGGACTGGTGTTGCCCGTGCCTGCAGTACATAATACTTTCAGGAATATGCAAGTTGGGGAAGGGGGAAAATAACCTTACATGCACTCTAAAGTGTTCCTCATAGGCATTATATTTCAGTTCTCTTTATTTATTTGCAGGGGTCTCTAAAATAACAAAAAAACTGTTGAAGACTAGTTTGTAGTCTTTTCAGCTTTTTCGACTGTCATCTGTATGAGAAAAAAAATATTGTGTGGAGTAAAATAACAGATTGAATTTTAAAAGTATTTTGTACAATAGCGTTGTACACACTGGTTATTTCAAGTGGGTGCTTTGCTGAGGTTATTAATGGTAGATTTGATCCAGTTGTTCAAGGAATGTGGCGACATAGGCATGCGTCAATAGTCTTGCTAATCATCTAATGGCACTTCCCTTAGCCTGATTCAACCGAGAAATTTTCATTCAGGGTTTGGCTTATGATGAATCTCAGCAGTGGTAGTTGTGTAACTGTGTGTATTACAGGGGCCAAAGCTCCTGCTGTGGCCAAAAAGGCAGCTGCTCCCACAGCGGCAGCGTCGTCCAGCAGCGATGAAGATTCAAGCGACTCTGATGAGGAGGAAACGAAGGCTCCAGTGAAGGTAAGAGGGATATGTTGATGAATTTTAATGGAACTGGATGTGGTTCACATCTCTTGTTTATCCGCTTGTCACTATAAACTAAAATTTTGGTGACTTTAAAAAATGTTCCAAATAGATTTTTGAGATTCAAGTTCTAGTTAGATGTGTGTTGGCTTATAATGTGTATGTAATAGTATTTTTTTTTAATCTCCTGGAAAACCAGTCATTGATTTACCTTTAAGTGGAGAATGTATTTGTGGTTCCATTGGACTAACATTCCATGATTGGCACTCCAGTTGGCTAATTGCCATAGCTCTCTGTATGAGGAATGGTTCAGCTACATGGATATTGGCAATCCTTGTAGTCCAAAGGCCCAAGCTACTGCTAGTTTTTACTGTATTTTTGAGATTCTCTTCATTCTTCTTGGTAAAAAAAAAAAACATTGTTTGACATCCTAACAAGATGATGTGAGTCACTGACATTTTGCATATCCTGCGATCTCCTAGCAGCCCCCGGCGAAGCCGCCTGCCATGGCCCGGAAGAAGGACGAGAGCTCCAGTAGCGAAGACTCGGACTCTGAGGACGAGGCACCTGCCAAAGCTCCTGCTGCAGGTTCGCTAACTACACCTCTCGCCTTCCAGTGGCTCTTAAAGATGAAGTTGATATTGAAGTAATGAGGTTTATCCAATTTTTATCTCCGCCAAGGAGATAATGCGATCGGGTCCGTTATTTTATTTATTTATTTGTCTGTTTGTTTGTCTGTCTGTGGACAAGATTTCTCGGAAACTACTGGATGGATCTTTATGAAATTTTTACCAGAGATAGATCTTGGTCCATGGACGACTCCATTAAATTTTGGTGATGATCCGGATCCGCATTTGCATTTGTATCAATTTCATCCTTTGGCGGAGATCAGAAATCTCGGATTGCTCTTGTTTTCCCCTGTCAAGACGGCACAACGGGCCTTCACACCTATTTTTGTTCTGTTTTGGTCTGGTTTTGTCTCACAATATGGCCACATTGCATTGGTTTATAGATTGTATGACCACCCACTCTGACGTTACAGGTGTGAAGGCTGCTGCGGGAGCCCCAGCGAAGCCCAGCGCAGCCCAAAAAAAGCAGCATAGCAGCAGTGACAGTGACAGCTCCAGTGACTCTGAGGACGAGGAGCCAGCCAAGGTGCAGTCCCACTTTAACCATGTCCATCCATCATGGGGCAGTCACGGCCGTATGACAGATGAGGAAGCTGCGTAAGATATTTGAGTGTGCAGGTACCTCGTTGATAACGTGTTACAAACACATTCTCTCCCCTTGCAGAAGCCAGTCAAAGCTCCTGCCCCAGCAAAGACTCCTGCCCCTTCAACCAAGACTCCCCCCGCCAAAAAAGCACCAGCAGCAGAATCCAGCAGCGATGAAGACTCGTCCTCTGAGGATGAGGACGAAGCCCCTCCCAGCAAAAAGCCAAAACCAGGTCATTCCCCCCCCATGCAGTTCACCCACTTGCTTAGAATTTTGTCTTGAGTTTCTTTTATAGTGCAAGTTATTTCCTTGAAGAATACTGATGTGGGAAACTGCTCGCTGGAACCGCAGGTTATTACCATGGTGATAACGGCGGCCGGAACAGCCATTCTTCAGATTTTGATGATTGCTCCTCATATTAGATCACCTCATCAGCGACTACTTTTAACGGCACTCAGTGAAAGAGTTTTGGCTCTTGCAGAAACGCACGCTGGCCGTTCATACGTTCTGGCTCCCATTATCAGAACCGTAACCACCTGGCGCGCTGCAAGACGCACCTCATTTAGTTGATTTACAGTAAGTTTTAGGGGCAGCAAATTTGAACAGGAATTTTATCAAACATGGCTGTGGTTATAGATGGTGCTGGATTGGGGCTAAAGTAATGCCATCTGCTGGAGCGTTTTAGTACATCTTGCATTAACCCTGTATTTATCTTTAGCATGTCATGCGGCACGTTTTCTGAACGTGTTGGGCATCTCATCAGGAAATGCAGTCTCGGATGAAGTTTTCATTAAGTTTCATGGAGATGAGGGAGCTCTTGACCAATTGTGTGGCGATGCTTTAGCAGGCCTGGTTTTGTGTGTTTATGGTGATTGGCTGGTGGGTTTGTTTTAGGTCCTTACAGTGCAGTCCCACCACCTGCAGTGCAGTCCACTTCCACACCAGCAGGTGGCAGCAAGTCAGAAAGCAGCGAGGACTCCGACAGCAGTGATGAGGAGGAAAAGAGGGCGCCAGGTAAAGCTCTCGTCAATCTCTGCCATTTAGGTTTATTATTATTATTTTTTTGTTGGGATAATATCATAAAAGTTTGAATTTTTATGACCGGTAACTACTGTCCTCTTCAGCTCCAGTCAAGACTACAGCTGTGAAACCAGTGGCACCCAGGCCCGCGGCCAAAAAGGCTGAAGCCAGCTCTGACAGCTCTGGTATGAATTCTGAAACTCTGCCTTCTACATGTCTTGTAATGCGCCTGCAGTGTCTAATTCTGGCCATGTAATCCCCGTATTCAGTTTAGTTGGTAGAGTAAAAAGCCTTTTGATGTTTGAGGTGTATTGTTGACCCCTTTGCTGGCATGTAGTGTGATTAAGTTTGAAGACATGTAGATGTTCGTGCAATGGAGGCTCTTTCTCTGATAGACTCCAGCTCGGAGGAGGAGCAGAGGCCTGCGCCGAAGGCTGCTGCAGTTGTGAAGAAGCCCCTTGTGAAGCCTGCACCTGCCAAGGACTCGTCCTCTAGCTCAGGTGAGAGAATGTGCCGGAACTGTGTTTCTATGCTTGTGTGTTTTTTTGCCGGTAACACTGTTCATGGATGGTACGGCCGCCTGTAGGTTCATTTGTCCTCGGGTACGTCCTTCCCAATCTTGTGAACGCAATACCTCTAAAGCACACGGGGATTTTCTTTCCCCAGAGTGTGGCACGAATGCTCGTCTGAATTGGGGATGAACTGATTCAATTTAGGGTGTCAGAGGTCTAGGTAACTAAGTCAATAGCCCTCTTGGTCCGCATGACCTTTATAAATAGGCAATTTTTTAAAACTTCTCATACTCATCCATTTTCACAGCTAGAAACATCAAGTTTAATTGGCTGCTGCATGTTAGGTCAAATTTGTCCTTATTCAATTTTTTTGATTCCCACCCTTCCGTCGCTCATTTTTCATCCCTTCTTTTTGAGCTCAATAGACTTTGTTCATTTTCAGCCGCCATACTCCCGTAATTTGATGACTAGAGCTTCCAAACTTTCTATACACCTTCTGGCTGTCCCAAAGGATGGATATTGATGTTTCTATAGCCCTGTCATCTTTTTTTAACCACTGTTTCCTCTTAAACTTAATTTGTGTTCCAAATCTTGCATCCTTTCAGCTAGAGCTTGCGCACTTGCTTCACACTAAGGATTTTCCCAAAACGCAGATGTTGATGTTGATGATTTTCCCCTCATCACACTCTTGCAGACATGCGGAGCATTCTTCTGTTTTCATCTCTCATAAGGCATATTACCCCAATGGTTGATCTTTGATGTTTTGAATTGTTTGTCTAAGAGAGTTAGGGATTGGATTTCCAGGCTCAGAAAAGGGTCTTGTGGTAAATGGTGAAGCCCCCCCCCCCCCCCCTCTTTCTTGATTGTTTGAAATTTGATACTTTGTAACTTGTGAATCATCCATCACAGAGTTGGGGGGGGGGTTTAGTTGTTTAGTTGTTGAACGCAGTCAAGCGTAACATGAATTTGAAAACTCCCACCTCCTCTATTGGTTTTTTATCCCTCCAGCATATAATGCAGAGGGATACCGCTATCGCTCTGTCTGTCCGTCTGTAAACATTCTTTTGTCCGGAGCATGACTTGAAAACCGTTCAGTATTTCTTCAGGAAATTTGACAGGTAGGTGAGGTGTCATATGTAGATGTGCCTTTTGGTATTTAGGAATTTCTTGAGCAGTTAATCCATGAATGTGGGGAGCCGGGGGGTAACGCCCTTGCCAGATGGCTCTTGTCTGCAGTATTTAATCCTTTGACTGTTAAAGCGTTCGATAGAGAGATTGTGGGCTGCATTAACTTGCTGGATTCTGGAAAGGGTTGATTGTTAATTGTTGAAATCTTGTCCAGGATTTGGTTTTTGGACTTAGGAAAGGGTCACATGGTATTTGTCGACTGCCCACCCCCTATCCTGATTGGCCAACATTTAATTCTTCACAACTATTGAATTGTTTGTCAGAGAGTTGGGGGCTGGGTCATTGGATTGTGGAAATAGTTGAATGTTTAATAATTAAGCACTGCCCTCATCCCTGTTGGTTTAGCCTTTATCCTTCATCAATATTGAAACATTTGTTCTAGGGAGTTTTCAGTTGGGTTTTGGGACACTGGAAGCAGTCACTGATTACTCTACAGAGTCCCACCCCCTTTCCTGATTGGTTTAGCTTTTCTCCTAACTGCATAACTATTGAATTATTAATTAATTATAAAATAAATAATAATAATAAAAATAGTAATAATAAAAATCGTCACTAAGAGATGATTTTATGTTTCTCGCTAGAAATTATTCTCTGGAATCATACATGTAAATATAGTAATAACTTTCATTTTACCAAAAAGTATACATGATACCTTTTATTAAATTCGGTCTAGTCCCTGCCTTTTGCCCATAGTCTGCTGGGACGGGTTCCAGTTCCCCTGTGACCCGCGTGAGGGAACGGGTGGTGTGGAGGATGGATGGATGGATATTACTATGTCATGTTATATGAACCTATTAGACAAAGATGTGACCTGTAACTTGGCTGATTTGTGGACGCATAAAACCGCGAGGCAGTGGAACTGGTTTGTTAACTATCCCCCGCCGCGCGTTTAGCGCAAAGCGGGGGATATAGTATTCAGGTCTGTCCGTCTGTCTGTCCGTCCATTTGTACGTCTGTCTTTCTGTCCTGAACATTGTCAGTGCGATATCTCAAGAAGGAGTCAACCTATTTCAATTCTTTTTGGT
This sequence comes from Gymnothorax reevesii, assembly GCA_029721435.1. NCBI lineage: Eukaryota > Metazoa > Chordata > Actinopteri > Anguilliformes > Muraenidae > Gymnothorax > Gymnothorax reevesii. Next base: position 47,806,084 of record CM056591.1, read on the forward strand.
ACCAACCTTCCTACTGGGAATGCGCAGACACCAGTCGGTTTTGGTGACCTAACGCGGGGGATATAGTCACTTTAGTGACAACTGAAAAAAAACTCGTTTTTTTTTTTTTTTTTTTTTTTATGTTGCAGAGATGCTTATGTTCCTTCAAGCCGTTGCACAATGTTCTCAAAAAATGCTGTTGCCAGATTCCATGCCAGTAATTGTGCTAACGTCTTGAGAAATTAAGAAACCTGATTACTGTAGCTTTTCTGGCTTCTCTTGGCGAAATGTGGCATGAGCCAAAATCTCATACAATGTTGGCGTCACATTTGAATCGGGACCTCACTGTCCGCTATGCTTTCACAAAGGGTGAATGCATGGATAAAGCATTATTGCATGTGGTCAAAATTGTTGATTTTTTGGACCCGTCAGGTCTTTGTAAGCATGACTGGTGATTAGTCCTTTTGGATGCTGGTGTATTGACCGTGTGGCTGATTCTCTCTCTGCGTTTATCCCCATAGACTCCGACAGTTCTGAAGATGAGGCCCCAGCCAAGTCCGTTCCTGCAGGCATCCCCAAACCCACCGTCTCTAAGCCCCCCCCGGCTAAGGCTGCCTCCAGCAGCAGCTCCGACTCTTCTTCTGAGGATGACGAGGAGCCTCCCCTGAAGAAACCTGCCCCAGCCAAACCTGCGGCTGCCGTCGCCAAGGCAGCAGCTAAGAAGCCAGCGGCAGCTAAGCAGCCAGCGGCCGCAGAGAGCAGCTCTGACTCCGATAGCGACAGCTCCGACTCTGAGGATGAGGCAGCCCAGAAGGCTACACCTGCAGCGAAGAGCGTGCCCACACCCCCTACCAAATCCACACCGGCCGCCGAGTCTAGCAGCAGTGACTCGGACAGTTCCAGCGAGGAGGAAGAGGCGGTGAAGGCGGCTCCAGCAGCCACAAAACGGACTGCAGCAAAGGCAGCAGCACCAGCTAATGCAGCGGCAGCAAAGAAACAGGAGAGCAGTTCAGAGTCTTCAGATAGTTCAGACTCTGAGACGGAAGCAAAAACTCCTGCCAAGCCAGCAGTCGCCTCTGCTAAGGCCATGCCCGCTAAAAAGACGCCCGCTAAAAAGACGCCGGCTAAAGCCACACCTGCTCAAAAACAAGAGAGCAGCTCAGACTCTTCCGACAGCTCAGACTCTGAGACAGAGGCGAAGAAAACTCCTGTTAAGCCTGCTGTCGCTAAAACCACGCCCGCTAAATCTACGCCTGCTAAATCTGCGCCGGCTAAATCTACACCTGCTCAGAAATCGCAGGAGAGCAGCAGCTCGGACTCTTCTGACAGCTCAGAGTCTGAGACTGAGGCAAAGCAAACCTCTGCCAAGCCTGCTGCCGCTAAAACCCCACCTGCTAAGTCTACGCCGGCTAAACCGACGTCTGCTAAATCTACACCTGCTCAGAAATCGCAGGGTAGCAGCAGCTCAGACTCTTCTGACAGCTCAGACTCAGAGACCGAGGCGAAGAAAACTCCTGCCAAGCCTGCCGTTGCTAAAACCACACCTGCTAAATCCGCATCAGCTAAATCTACGCCAGCTAAACCTGTGGAAGTTAAATCTACACCAGCTCAGAAATCGCAGGAGAGCAGCAGCTCGGACTCTTCTGACAGCTCAGAGTCTGAGGCCGAGCCGCAGAAAACTTCTGCCAAGCCTGCCGTCGCTAAAACCACACCTGCTAAGTCTACGCCAGCTAAACCGACGTCAGCTAAATCTACACCTGCTCAGGAACCGCAGGGGAGCAGCAGCTCGGACTCTTCTGACAGCTCAGACTCAGAGACCGAGGCGAAAAAGCCCGCCCAGCCGGCAAAAACGGCCAGTAAAGCTGCCACACCGAAAACTCCTGCTGCAGCTGCGAAGAAGAATGCAGCCTCGTCGTCTTCTAGTGACAGCAGCTCTGAGGAAGAGGAGGAAAATCAGAAGGCGATGAAGACTTCAACACCTGCAACCACACCTGCTGCAGCAGCTAAGGTCCAGCAGGAGGGCTCGTCCTCCGAGAGCTCGTCCGAGGAAGAGGAAGAGGCGAAGTCTGAGCCTGTGAAGGCAGCTGCCACCCCTCTAGTAAATGGTAGGAGATGTTACGGTCACCCCACCTCCGTGGGATACCCCACCTCCGTACGCACGCAACATTTCGAAATGCATGGCTTTTTAGCCGAAGCTCCCAACAGGCTTACAATGATAGTGAATTGGGCATAGCATTGCCATGCAAAGAAATCACTCTTTTTTTCATCATTAACAAGGCTTAAAGTATCTCCACACTTTATCGCTAGAACTCTGAGGGCCCTGACATTTAAAACAAGGCACTGAGAACTTTGAAAATCCACAGGTAGTTTATTAAAAAAAAGTCTGTTTATGCAGACAGTACCTTGAGCTAGTTTCCAATCGCCTCCATCTTGAAAGCCACGATAAGTCGATTGACGAGCACGAACGAATAGGAAGGATAGGGGAACAGATTGCAATCTATTCGTTCGTGCTCGTCAATCGACATATCGTGGACTTCAAGATAGAGGTGACTGGAAACTAGTTCAAGGTACTGTTTGCAAAAGTGGGGGCTGAACTGAAAAGACTGCGTAGAATCATTTATTTTACGATTGCATAAAAGCCTGAAACCTGATTGGAAAGCTGAAGTGGTTGTCTCGTCACTCGGTCGTGCTGCGGGGTAGGTAGCGCGAGCGGAACGCAATATTATCATTGCGACGTGCCGTGAGATTTTTTCATAGTAAACAGTGTGCGGCAAGAGAAAAGCTTGGGAAACGCTGCGCTACACTACTCACAATAAGTTAGGGATATTGCAGAGTGTACGAAGACCGCAGTGTCTGGGAGATTCGCCACATGTTGCGTTGCTCGTTTACCTTTCTCCCATATTCTTACCAAGAGTTGCTCCCCTTTCTAATGTCAACTTTTATGTGCAACTAGTTGAGTTCTTCATGGATTCTTTCTAAATTGAGGTTACCTATCCCCCGCCACGAAGTGGAAGGCGGATAAGGAATGAATGTTGTCTGTCTTCCATCCGTTCGTCCGTCTGTCAGACTTCCATTTTGTGCTTTTTCCTCCTGCCTGTCCCTCCACGGCGTTTGGTTTCCAGGCCAAATATCAGCCATCCTGTTCTTTTCTAGGCTAGGACTCCTAGGTTACTCAATATTTTTCAACAAACCCTCGCACATGGATACATCTTATTGTGTAGATGTTCCTTTTCATACTTCCGTCCGTCTGTCCATCCTTCCACCGTGTTTTGTTTTGAGGTTAAATATCTGCCGTCCCATGGCGGGGGATCTGAGAATTTCCTGCTTTTTAAATGCCATTTGTTATCAAGTGGCACATTATGCTAATATCTATTGAGGTTGAAATGTTGACAGATGGACAAGCAGTTAAAAGCAATGGGATGCAGTGCTGCAATGTACTGGCAGAATGTGGCGTTGATTAAACTACAGGGTTGCTTCCACATGGAAGCACATTCTGTTGCTAAGAAAAACAGTTAGGTATGAGTATTTTATGTAAAGCACTTTATGTACATGATGATATGTAAATCATTTGTAAATGGAGATTTGTTGCATGCTATTTTTGCTGCCTTGCTGGTCAGCTATTTGTTTTGTTCTTCAGCACCCACTGGTGGTGTGTCTGTAGCAAAACATCTGATGTAATATCACTTCCTTGTAATGGACTAGTGCTTTTCAGAAGCTTCTGGCATCTTCCTGCCTGGAGGGGATGGGATTACCCAGGAATCCTGTAGATCCTTCCAGAATGTTGATAGTCTATATAAATGCTGTGATTTTGGTCACCAAGAGCATGGCAGAGTTTTTGTTTTAGCAACAGAGTTACATAGAGGCATTAGTGTTATTTTAAGATTAAACAGTGGACTTTTTTGTAGAAGTTTTTTTTGTCAGTGAAGAATAAATTAGTTAAAGTTGTCATTGCTGGTTTTCTTTGTTGTGATTTTCAAGTCATAACACTGTTAATCTGGTAATCATTAAAAAATGATTGTATGGTCATTTTTCTTTATTATGGGACAACAGGTTCGAATGGCGAGAGCAAACAGGAAGCTGAGTCGTCAGAGAGCGAGGAGGAGGAGGAGGAAGAGGAAATGAATAAAGTGAAGAAAACGCCGAAAGGAAAGAAAGCGTCTACAACCACGCCACACTCCTTCCCCAAAACCAAGCAGAAGGTAGTGCATTCTGGGATGTGCAAACGAGTGGAATGTTTGACGGGCAGTGCACGCAGTAATCTGCTAGCTGATTGGTCAGTTTGCAACCCTGTTTCGGTGCCTCTGAAGAGCCTGGGTTCTGACTGTAGCTTTATACCCAGCGGTGACTTATTAATTTGAAATAATTTAATGCAGGGTTTGGTGCTCTAACCCCAGCACCAGAATGTGCAGTTTTTTCCTCACATCAACGGCAGTTATATCCAACCGCCAGATTGGAGCCAGGAGAGATGAGCCAAGTCTGTAATTAACTTAGAAATTTATTAGTCAAGTGCTTATAAGTAACTGTAAAGCCTGCTGGCTCTGTGGCTCCTCAAGACTAACGTTGGAGAGCTTTTCATTAGTATATTCTCAAGATTCTACAAGGAGTTTGTGGGTGAACCAGGCCTGGCTTGTTATTAGGCCAATTCGTACGTGGATCAGTCAACACTAAGCCAGCTTGAATTTGAGCATATTATCCCCTGCCATGAAGCAGGATTGGGGGGCGATATTGAATTGGGGGTTGTCAGTCTGTCTGTCCGTCCAGGCCACCATGGGCATGAGATTTCTCTAAAACTATTATACCTAGATGAGTGAAAATTTATATACCTATTAAGCGAGTCACAATCTATTTTGAGTTTGAAAATGGATCTTGAAATATATATTTTTTTACAGAGTCATAGCCCTTGATAGTGGCGGGGGATAGTGGTGACACTGTCGTTTTGTTTGTACACTAATTTGAGGGTTTTTGCATCCATTTGGACGTAAGTGTAGGAATGCCTGGTGCGCAGAATAATTTTCTGTAATGCTCTGCTGTGATGACCTGAGGTGCCCTGTGATGGATTTCCTGTGGTAGATAGGGCGCAGTGAGTGATCGTGTTACAGGTGTTCTTTGTACCAATAAGGTCGGAAACTTCAAATTATTTGTCTCCTCATTTCCATCAGACAACCAACGTCCCCTTCCGCAGAATAAGGGAGGAGGAGGTGGCCGTTGACCCCCGCCTGGCTGACAACTCCTTTAACGCCAAGGTGAGGCAATGATTTTTTCGGAGGGGTGGCGGTGGTATAAAGGCAGGCTCAAGGAGTTGTAAAGCTCGGGACCTTTTTAGTATTATATTACCACCATTCGGGTTGCGCAGTGGTTCGGTTTTTAGCCTGGACATGGTAATAAGGGGGATGAAATCTCTGAGTTCAACAGTGGTTGAAGTTCACGGTCAGGCTTTTACTGTCTGACTCTGGGATTTTCCACCTCTGCTCAGCACAGACCCCCTCTGATGTGCTACTACCCACGTGTTGCTGCTGTGTCCCTATGCTGCTAATGAATGAGGCCTGTGTGCTTCAGAGCGACTTGCATCTGAGCTCCTCCCACACACACACACACACACACACACACACACTGTTCGGAGATGCCCTGTTGATTACAAGTTGTCCCTTCTGTTGGTTCAGCACTTTAGTGAACATTCTGCTCTTGTTCAGCTTTCTGTAATGAATATTGGGGAAAGGGCGGAGATTTATTGCTCGAGCTCTCCATCCCCGTCGCAGAGTAAGTGTTGTAATTAGTGTAAAAATGGCATGAGAGCGCTGAACATTGCTTTAGCCGGTGGGGTTTAGTCGCTGTGATTTGTAACTGATTTCCCCACCCCCTTCCTCCACTTGTCTTTCCTTCTCCTCCGACTGAAGATGGGAGCCAATGGAGACTGGGGCCAGAAAGCCAATGACGTGCTTCGGTTCACCAAGGGCAAGTCCTTCCGCCACGAGAAGACCAAGAAGAAGAGGGGCAGCTACAGGGGCGGGGCTATCTCCACCGGCGTCAACTCCATCAAATTCGACAGTGACTGACCCGCCCGCCCCTCCTTGTGATGTCACTGCTCTCCCCAAAATGACATGCCTCTCTACCCCAGACTCATGGCGCTCTTTTCCCTAACCCCCATCTAAATGACTGCTACGAAACAACTCTGAACAACCTGACACTGAGCCAGAGCTACTCTCAGTGTAGTTTTGATGACTAGTGAGAGGCTTTGTATGTGAAATTGATCCGACGCACGTGGTACTGGACTGCAGAGAACGTTTCAATCTTGCTGCAGCCTCATGCCTCTTCAAGGTGCATTTACTCCCCGTAGCCTGCAGGTGGCGCCAAAGGAAGAGGATTCACTGCTCAAAGTAATTGATGTGTAGTAAACAAAAAATGGTTAAATTTTTTTCTTACCCTGAACTTCTAAGTTGCTTTGTATTTAAGGAAAATGACTTTTCACTTATCACAGATGGTGTCTTGTGATTAGCATTTATTTTCATATCTTCCATGTTGCACGCTCAAGGTCATTTTATATTTTTAATTCTTCTTTGTTTATTTAAGGAGATAGAGAAATGGGGCGCGACCACATGCAGATTGTAGATTGCTTCATTAGTGTCGTCGTAATTGGCCTCTCTTGGCTCATTCTCTTTGCAGTGTCCCTCAATCTCGAAGTACGTTATTTACGTGTTTGTGAATTTTAAATTAATTTTGGTGTGGAGCACATTAGGTTTACTCCAGTCAGTAGCTGTGTCATTGACTGATGAAACCCGCTGTCACTGATGAGTGTTTAAGTCGCGCTGCATTATGTCAGATGCCCCTGGTCTCTTGTGGCTTGACAATCTCTGTGGGGGCAGCCATTGTGTTTTTTTTTTTTTTATTTTTTTTTTTTTGTAGGGATCTCTGATTCTCAGCAGAGGGCTTCAGTCCAGGATTGAATTTATTCTTCATTCTCACTTAATTTTTTTGAACATTATATTCTTTGTAATACAGAATTGTCTTTTTGCTTCTATTCCCCCTTTTCGATAAAATTAATTATTATCTGAAATCGAAAACTAGACTGCTGAAGCATTTTTGTGTCTGTGTCTATCTCTGAATGTATGGGTGCCCCTGGGCACACCTCAACTCTTAAATTACATCCACATTTCCCTCACTTGTCTTTCCTCGGCATCTCAATCCCTCCTACCAGGGATGCAAGGAAACCATGCGAGGAGAAGAAATCAGGAAGTATGTTTTTAGAGAAATGAGACCTTCTTCCGGCAACGGCTGCAGAAGAAATTTTGCTTACAGGAAGACTGCTCTCGCGTATCTTCACTCCTAGCTCCTCAGAACTCCCTCCTCGCCGCAGCATAAAGAGCTTTGAAACTGGTGGCACGATGGCCGATCCAGAACAACTTTGGTTCAGGCGAGGATGGAGGAGCCTGGAAGTGTCAAATAAAATTGAGATGCACCTCGTTTGACTCTATTCCCTCTGTCCCACTTGAATGCCTGCAGTTCAGTGAAGAGCAGTGGGCCATTCTTGGGCATCCGGTGCACCAGTGCTCCTCGTAACTGACTATTATGTCGAGACTTCTTACAGCATGAAATTGAATGTGGTTCATATTTTCCCATCGAAGTGAAGCTTGGACACATCATCAGTGACGAGTCCTGAGGACATCGGGTCTTTAGAACATCAGACCCCTTCACTCAAATGACCCAGCTGAGGTGGATTAAACCTGAACTTGTGCCCGTGTAGCCATGGATAGGCCTGGGACTTCAGGGTATGAATAATGTTGGGCACCCGACCTTATTTTTGGGCGGTTATCAGAGCACCCAATGATTTTATTCTGAGAACGATAGGCTAATATTGAGCCCCAAAAATTATATGCCGTGGAGGAAAACTATGTTCGGCACGAGAAATAGATGGCTACAGGGAAGAAATGCTTTTCCGTGTTTGGCCATTCAAAACAACAAAATCAGTATTAGTCATATAATTTACAAAATAAAATTTCTTGAATAAAGGGATCAACGATAATATAAATTCAGGTAGTCTCAAGGGGAACAAGTTCCACTAGCCATCGTACAATTTGAAAATTCATGTCTGCTTGTGTCAGCTATAGAGATATCGGTACTCTGGTAACCAACCAGCTCCATTTACGAACGGCTTGTAATTTCTAACATTTTTAATAAAGCAAATGGTTTATAATTCTAGGTAATTAATCATGATTTACTGTTTCCAGTGGTATCTGTGACAAGTTAATTTAGAGATTAATTGGCAAAATTTCTGGGGAGTTATTTGAGTGCTTTGTCGTGAGTTGAGCAAATCGTTGAACACGCCACTACAATGCAGTGTCCGCTGTTTTCTTGTTTTGTGACTTGGGAATAGCAGGTTGACACGCTTCATCGTACGTGGCCAAACTGAACACTCGTGTGCTGCTTTGTTCCGCAGCTCCGTAAGTGAGCACATTGCTTTCCAGCCTTGTCTGTGTCAGTCTCTGGTGAGGCCTTCATACTTCTCTCTCTTCTGCTCAAAAGCCTCCTCCATACAGACTTCCCATGGCACTGAGCTCTAGCATGATGATTTTCTATGTAGCCTCTGAGGCCAGAACGAGATCCAGCCTAAAGGGGATCTTGGTGACATGCTGGGTGAACTTGAGTTCCCTGCTTAAGTCCACTGTCAGCTGCCAGTCCTGAGCAGTGTTGAGAAGTCTTGATGTTGCTTTAGATGATAATTTTGGCTTCTCTCATGCTCAGCTGAAGTTGAGAGTTTGCTTTAAAGGTTTTTGAGGATGTACCCCAGGATGTATACCAGGGTCCTTTTTCTCTGACAAAGGGAGCATGCTGGTGCATCAACCGAGCCCCAGCTGTGCAAGTTGAACTGGCTGGGAAGGGCATCGTAGACGCCTGGATTAAGAACTTTTTGCAAGTGTGGCTCTGCCCTACGCAGATGAGACCATGAGATCTTCCTCTCCACCGATCGTTCCCATCCTGTCCAGGCACCATGCTGTATTTATCCCAACTGCTCTGCCGGACCGCTCCTCCTCCAGAGCTGCTTTCACCTTGTTGTGGACCGGTTGCCTTCGCTCCTTTCTCTGAGTTTTGCCTTAAGTTGGGGTTGTGAAGGTTCCCAGCCATGTCTCTCCTCTGACTACTGTTCCCATCCGGACTCCACAGCGTAGCCATGATCCTTCCTGCTCAACTGCGGCCCACATCCTTCCTTTTCTTGCCGGTCTTGACTGCTACCCCGGCCCCAGAGACTTTAAGGTTGTTTGACTTGCAGAACTACAGCACCTCCCCTGGCCTGCAAGACCTTGGACTTGTCCTCGAGGGATTTCAGTGGGAGCCTCAGTTTTGCAGGCGTTTCTGAAGACAGCGATGTTGTTCAAGCTCCTCAGTAGCCCTAGCAACCCCTTCAGGTAGCGGTTGACTCTCCATTCCAGGTCTGTGATGGTGGAGATTAGGAACTCCGAGACAAGCAGTGGCCACAGGAGCCTGGGAAGAATCCCATACTGTCATGTCGACATCCTTCAACCAGCCTTCCAGCTCTTCACTAGTGTTCTTAATGGATGTTGCATCACCAGTGGGTGCATACTCTTCACCAGTAGGTGGCACTAGCATAAGTAGAATCCAGTTGGCATGTTGCCCTTTGCACATTCTGGAGGAAAGAGAAGTCCCCCTTGTAAACCCCTCCTCCCCCTGATGTTGTTTCAGTGAGTCTTCGTTTCTGAAAGCTCTCAGGCTGCTGACCTCGGCTGAAACGGTGTGCTTTTCTCGTCTCAAGGTACGAGTCAGAACACAGGTGTGCGGAGGGAACAGGTGTATCACAGAGAAAATGGGTCAGGTGCCTTCTGCGCTGGTGTCACAGGAGAGGGCTCAAATAGCCGCACACACCCGCACTGCCTTTATCTGCCTCCGCTCTTGAGTTCCGGCTGGAGCTGCAGAGCAGAATTAAAGGTTTAGCATTGCGGAATATATATGAGACGAATCTTGATGACCCAGTGCCGCGTCAGCACCTCGCAGCGGCCCCGTACTGGACCATGAGGCTCAATAAATGACTGGAGATCCGCCAGGCAGTGATTGTAATGGGCTTGACTGAGCGAGGGAGAAGGGAAGCTTGAAGCTGCCCCCTGCTCAGGTTGGTTCTGACTTAGTACTGTCACATCTGCAACAGCTCCATCAAGTACATTTTGCTCAGCTACATTTTGGCTCCATTTCCCGAAATTCTTGTGCGTTAATGGCACTTACAAGTTCCATTGTTATTGAGGATGGGCCCCAAATAAAGCAACAGTGGAGCTCCATCTTCATACTGTGTGAGATTAATGTTAATTGACCAGAAACTCAAATACATACCACTTGTGGGTGTGTTTGTGTGGACACAAGGGAGGGAAAGGCTGTGTGTGTGTGTAAGTATTCTAGAGGGAGGAGTTTTTGTGGGGGCAAAGTATGCGTGCGCTGTGCGGTGCAGAACAGTTTCGCCATAAGATAAAGGGGGATGTCTCTGCATGTGGGACAGACTGCTCATTCAGTGTTCAGAGAGATGGAGGACAAGGGCCCGTCCACCCTCTCAATTTCAATTTGAGGGAAGTGCTGACGACTGCGGCGTCTACGCTCTCTCAACCACAAATTAATCCCCCTCCATTTGCACACCCACACCTCTTAAGACACTTTTCTGCCTGCTAGCAGTGCTCCTGTCAGCCATATTCAAATAAAGACTAATCAAATAGTCTCCTCAGACGCCCTCATCCAAAACTCACTGATTCTGCCGTTTTGTGGCGAACCTTTGCCAAATGCTCTCACTCATCCACTTATGTTCTCTGAAACTTACGCTCTCAGATAAATGGATTCAAGTGAGCTCAGCTGGTAAAATCTGGCTGTAACTTGCCGGCAGTGTAACGGTGATGGTTTGTAGCATACATGCAATTGTTTCCCCTGTAAGAAACATACAAATGCATCAGCAGTGATTGCCCCGCTGCTGCGTCCACTGCCGTCATTGAGATTTCTTCACTACTGCTTTTGAACCAACTGATTTTTTTTCTCACATCCATCCGAGGTTAGGTGTGGACTTAGGTTTCCAAGGAATTTTGTTTAAAAAAAAATGTTTACAGCCATGACCTCATTCTGAGGCAGAGTGTGGATAGTGATCCTCACGAGTAGATGCAAGTACTCACGCTGCTCTTGATTCTTGTTAAATTTCCCTGCCTTTGTTTTAATCATGATTGTGAATTTCAATGCACAAATAATCAGCCCGTTTTGACAGATTTCAGGTCCTGTCTTGCAAAAAAAAAAAAAAAAAAATCCCCCACCCCTTAGCTTTTGATGTCTTTCTGAATCTTTACTAGACTGAAAGGAGTTGACAATTACATCTCTTTGGCTTCGTTTTGGAATGTTAGCAGTAAGTTTGAACAGTTCCTCTTGGGGTTAAAAAAAAAAAAAAACCTAGATCTCAGGCAGTCTGTTCCAGTTTGAGTCTGTGTTCTGACGTAACTGCCTGTGGCTACCCAATCAGAGCACGGCAAAGACACATCTATGTAAATATCGGAATGTCTTTAGGCTAAATTGGAAACTCTGTAACGGAGCCTGGAGCTTAAGTGCTGTGAAAAAGTACTTTCCCCATTTTTTTCATTTTTGCGGATTTGTCACCATTAAACATTTCAGATCAGACTAATATTATCTGACAGAGCTATCAAGAGTAAACAAAATGCGGTTTTTAAATGATGATTTCATTTTGAATAGGTAATCGTTCCCTTGGATAACAATTCAGACCATTTTACAAGATGAAGTTCCTCTTCAAGTTAATGTACTTTTCTCTATAGGTCAGCTTCAACTTTTATAAGTTCAGCTAAATTAGCCACTTCCTCAGGCTTTCAATAGCTCTTTTAGACTGCACTAAAATTTTATCAAGTTCTTTCGGAGGATTTTTATTCACCTCACTATAGCCAAGCTGAAGAATGTCCAACACGGCTTTGTGCTCAGCCTGCCTATCTACACACCGAAGGCCTCTGAGCGGAGGAGACACCTGCTGCACCTTTTAGCACAAAGCAATTTATGTAACTCTCAGATCAGGCATCGATTTCTTTTCCAAAATAGCCTGAATGTCCTTCGGGGAGTACTGGTAAATTTGCAAAAGGTTCTCACGAACTGGTGCGGGGGATATGGGATTTAGTTTTGCAGTCTGTCCATCCCTCTGCCATACTTTCAATGGAGACAGGTTACATGGGTCCAATTTTGTATGCTTAATAAGCTAGTCATGATCTGCGTTGACTTCGAAAATGGATGTCAAAGCTTATTTATTTATGGAGTTATGGCCTTTCATCATGGCAGGGGATCGTGATGATGCAGTCGTCTTAACTTTATGGTGCTCGTATCCATAATTAAGTTCATCACATATGGGTAATACACCTGCAGCAGCGTGCAGCTGGCTTTTCAAGTTTACCGAATGTGTGTCCGACAAGTCTGGTGCAGGAAAACAACGTACATGTTCATTAAGAAGCAACGTCAAACAAGGCAGATGATCACAGCCAGTAAAATTTTAAAAAAAAGTTTTTTGGAAAAAATGTTTTAATAGAGCATTTTTTACAGTCTTAGAAATGCATTCACATAAATCCATACATATTGCTGAATAATATTAACAACACAAAGCATTCTGGTTAAATATCAATGTACATCGAAAACAATGCGAAATCAATCCTGCCAAAGCAGCATAAAATATACTCGTGGCCAAACCACAGGGCACATCACCCCCCAGGAGCTTCATGGGATATCAGCGAGCGCTCCCTGGCTATACATCCTGCCCTGTACCATCACCAATAGTGTCTTAAATTCAGAGGGACCTCCAGAAAACACCGAGGCAGACCTCGTCACATCGGCGCTCTCAGATCTGAACGGAAATCATTATTCCCAGTGCCACACTTCCGATGATCAATTGTTATCAGAATAACCATGTAAATGAGTTTGTATTGGATAACGACGTTTTTGCGCTGTGACCCCAGGGAGTTGCGTGGTGAAGGTGACCTTCAGAGGCCAGCCGTGCGGAACTCGCCAGCCCAGCCCTCCATCCTCAGCCCAGCCCAGCCCACCCCCTACTGCTGTTTGGGCATGGCGAAGTCCCAGGCGGTGTCCTGCGCACACTTCCACATGGCTCGCACCAGCCGGGTAAAGCCCATGTCCTTCGGCTTCTCCAGGCCCCGCATCAAACGCTGCTTCATGATGGCGATGAACTCTTTGTTACTCAGCTCCCCATTACCTGGGACACGTTGCAAACACCCAGACAGACGTGAGAGACTGACTGACTGTAATGAATAACACCGCAAGCGGACACACAATGTTCATCCACTACCCTGGCAACCAAACACAAAGAGGAGCCAAACATAATCTGGTTTCCATAACCTTAACAACAAGGACCAAGAGATATGCTCTCTATCATAAACAAACATAAGCGGCCGTTAGATCTTTCGACACTTTCGTCTCTCTCTGTCGCGGGATCTATTGATTACAGATTGTGTACTCCTTTGCAGATGGACAAAACGACAATAAAAAGTGCCCTTTGGATTCTGGCAATATTCAGGCCGGCTATCCCCGACTACATGTGACAGCAACAAACGGTTCCCATATATTTGGAGCATTCAAGAATAGTTCTAGTAGTTACTGGCAAAAATCAGAGCTATTAATGACCATGAAGACTTTGATTTGCTTTCTTGTACTTTTCTCACTACTGAGGGTAGGTTGGTCCTAAAATTAACCTGAGATCCAGGCTTTTATTCTGAAGGGCATAATCTACATGGAATGTCCTCATATATACTTGTCCAGCCTCCACAGATGAAGCCAAAGACGAGCTTCAGACTGCTTTTAATATCATTCAGGATGATCTGAGCAACTTAAAACTAGTTCTGAATGCCGACAAGACCAAGCTAATGGTTTTTAAATAGAGTCAAAACGTAGGTATTGAAGCAAAACATTGTTACTCAGCAAAACAAGCCAATAGAGCTGGTGAGCACTTATTAGAACTTGGGATTCATTTTGAAAGGTACATTGTCCTTTACAGGTCATGTTGAAAAGCTTGTTTAAAAACTGAAAATTAAATTAGGGTTATTTTATAGAAACAAAGCATGTTTTTCATTGCATGCCAGAAATCAGCTTGTAATGGCTACATTTCTTTCTGTTATTGATTATGGAGATAGAATTTATATGCATGCAAGTAAGTCCTGCTTGGACATGTTGGACAGTGTTTACCATGCAGCTCTGAGGTTCATGACGGACTCTAATGATCAGACACATCACTGTGCCCTGTACCAGAAAACTGGACTGCCCTCTCTGTTAGCCCGCCAACAATTTCATTGGTGGACAATGATCTATAAAACTGTAGTGGGTCACCTTCCGTCCTATTTATGTTCCATGCTTGACCGGACCACCATAAATGCATATGCACTGAGATCACATTAACTTATTTTATTTAATGTTCCTAAAACGCGGACTGCGTTTGGTGAAAAGGCTTTTAGCTGTGCTGCTCCTACAGCTTGGAAGAAGTTACAAGAGAAAATCCAGCTTAAAACTCTGGTTTCTTTGGAAAGGTTTAAATTTATTACTGCTGACACACTGAACATCGTATGCACTTGTTTTTCATCCTAAAAGGTCTGTATCTCTGTTTGTCTGAATGATACACTTGTAATCCTCATTTTTACTCTTTTGAAGCCATTTTTGGCCAGGTGTCCCTCGCAAAAGAGATGTAAATCTCAATGGGACCATTTCCTGGTAAAATAAAGGTTAAATAAAATAAAATAAAATAAAATAAGGACACGGGATCTCAGCTGGTTACTTCGCGAGCAGTCGGCAGAAAAACACTCACCATCGCAGTCGAAGAGAGCAAACACAACATCGCACACGTGGTCGGACAGCTCGACCTTCGCCACCGTGCGAGCCACCTGCTTCATGGTCGCTGCAGTATGGAAGGAGAGGACAAGCGGAAACGGAAGGGGAGAGAGATAAACACAGAGGGGAAGAGAATGTGTGTGAAATGTCAGCAGTACTTCCTACTGTTTCTTGCCCACATCCATCACGCTTGCAGTACCCCCTTAAATGACAGAGTAGGCACTAAAAACTTGAATGCTTCAATACCATGAGACTTTGCCAGTGAAATAATATTGTTCACAACAGAGGTATAGAAGGTGCTTTCCTGTGCCCCTACGCGTCACGGGGAGAACTGGCCCTGCCCTCATTCCGTGAAAGAAAGTTATCTGGGTCAAAGCAGAATAAAAATGGAGAATAAAAGCAGAGCACTGAGCCATCTCCCCTTCCTCGATAAAGAGCATTAATTCAGCATTGATTTTGTGTGGAGGACGCAGAAACAGAGACAGAAGATTATCGATTCATGAGAATCCTTCCCCTCCCCCCAGTCCTCTTTAGACTGAGATGATATTTGAGCAGAAACTATAGCACACTTGAAACAAACAGTTTGGTTATCCAGAGGAAAACTAGAAGAATCGCACACGCAGGTGATTTACTCTTATGGTGGGAGAGAGGAGTTTCCTCGGCTATGGAGGTATTGGCATGGTATTTTGACTCGAGAGCAGACGCATCAATTTCATACGTAGATCTTGCTAAATTTAGCCCTAAAATGCTGCTCGCACACTCAAATAGACCCCAATTATGCTTGTATCTGGTACTGCTTGGACAGATTTTTTTGCTCGCAAACTTCAGCCTTTTCTCCTCGCGCACAAAACTGCCTCTGTGCGGCTGAAACTTTTATGCTTGCACTCGAATCATTTCTGCTCGGTCTCAAAACTAAACGGAAAACTGACAAAGTTATTTGCCCCGTTGAAGCTTTGTAAATTCCTCCCTTATGAAGCAATATAGACCCCAAAATGAAAAAATAATCCAAACTCATCCTCACAGACTCTCAAGAATGCGGCCCAATGAAATCATTCTCTGTTGGACATCATGTTATGCTCCAGTGTATAATATTGTTAATTCCATTTGAATGGCATGACATTTTACGAATGCCAATATTTCCCGCCTATCAACATGCAAATTAACATTCATTTTGAACATAATACAAGTCACTACCGTAGCAAAACTACAATGGGTGCGACCCTGGTCATGTTGGGTACCAGGAAGAATTGGCAATTCAAACAAAAGCTACCTGATGTCTTTTATAATCATAGCAATCATACAAATCAGGAAAGAAAACAACTGAAACGATTAAAATCTAACCAGCAGTTGAACATACTGCTTGCATCAGTCATATGCACCTTATCCAGGCTTCATCATTTCTATTGCAGTAACTCAATACTGAATAAAAATGGGATGTATCAAACAGAATAATTAGCTAAATAGTGAAATGGCAAAGTGATAAGGGTATTATGGGTAAACTAAGTGTACTGCATCTCTTTTGAAGATGTACATAAAGTCTCTTTCAGATTTGTGATCCCTCACAATGAGATTATAATGCACCCTTATAAAGGAAATTTTTGTCTCCAATCAGATTAAATAGGCACGACTCTTCCCGGTACGAGATTTTCTAAAAGAAAGAATTTTCGCTACTTTTTGTTCATGGATTTTTTTTTTTTAAGGGCTCAAGAATGAGGGGGAAAAAATGGATGCTGAATATTGAAAGGGACCTCTCTACAGGCTAGGAATAGTGAAATTATGCGTTTGTGTTACGAGGAAATTTTTATAAAGAACTGATAACACAGGACTTTATCGTGTATATTTGTTTAATACTCTAAGCACCGTTTCACTACTGGAGCCACATTCATTTAAGTCTGTATGGTTTGATGTTGTTGCTAGGTGACAAATCTCTAATTATCAACATAAAACATGAAATATTCCCTGGTAGCTTCTGAAGCTAGATAAGCCAGGCAGGCAGCAGAACGGGTTTTATGGGGAGATGGGATTCAAACAAAGTTCCAGGTTCGAGCCCCAGCTGGCCAGGGCCACCCAACATGGAGCTTGTATGTCCCCCTGTGCTTGCGAAGGTTTCCTCTGGGTTCCCCACTTTCCCTCACCCCGAAAAACATGTTCTATATGACCACTCCTATCAGAACCCCTGACCCAGGAACTGGCTGTAGAACTGGAGTTGGTCCCAGGGCACTGCTCTGTGGCTGCCCACAACTTCTGACTTAAGGATGGGCTAAATTCAGAGAACAAATTGCCCCACAGGGTTCAATAAAGTATATCTTATCTTATACAATCTATATACCACTTTTTCAGGCTTAAGAACTCCCATCTTTAGCAAAGTTCTATGGCACCACCTTCTCGTGAATATTCAGTAGGCAGTCATGTATTCCAGGTACAATTGCAATTAAGGTATCATTTCGATGCCAATGTCTAGGATTACTGCTCCTCTGTGGCAAGGAATTAAAATACAGTTCACATCAAGCCCAGGGTATAGCACAAGCTCCTGCAGGAAACTTATGAAAATTTTCTGCCCGATTACACTTGACAAGTATTGATCAGCGCGAGCATTTAGTTGGACTTTCTCCACACCGCAGGAGTGCCTACACAAGCCGCAGTTTATTAATGACGCATTTCAGAGAGAGCAAAACGCAGAGACCCGCAGCTTCAGCAGAGAATGCCACAGCTTATTTACAGTAGCGGAGGCGAGGTAGGCAAGCGTAGGCGGTATAAGTTCCTCTCCAAAGGCGAAGCGAGGTCAGCACTACTGGTGAGGTTCCGCGAACGGAAACTCAAGCAGTCACAGTCTAACGCTCCAGCAGCGTGCTCACACATTTAAGCAGGCGCGACAAAGACCTGGACCGATCAGCGTATTTGAAACAGACAAGCTTAGCAATGCCAATTAAGCACTCAAAATTTGTGGGAGAGAAAGAGAGGCCGAGGCACTTGCTGACAAATCATAAATAAATCAGGATATATGATGGTGCTCTATTGCATTTCTGTTTGTTTTACAGTCACAGTTGTCAATACTATAATTACAGAGAACTAACGAGTATTTCATGCCAGTTCAACATTCTGGATTAATTGAGAGGCGAAGAGTGACGACGGGAGAGTGGAACAGAGAGCAAGACGTGTCCTGCAGGAACAGAGCTCCACAGCGACCCAGACAATCATGAGCCTGAAGCTCCTCATGAGCGTTGGACGCCTGAAGAGAGCGGCCACAATCACAATCTATTCACCCCACCGCAGGAACACATGCCAGTGAGACTGTAGAATTAGTAATGATCTGGAGATTCACCCCACAGCAGGAACACATGCCAGTGAGACTGTAGAATTAGTAATGATCTGGAGATTTACCCCACTGCAGGAACACATGCCAGTGAGACTGTAGATTTAGTAATGATCTGGAGATTTACCCCACTGCAGGAACACATGCCAGTGAGACTGTAGAATTAGTAATGATCTGGAGATTTACCCCACTGCAGGAACACATGCCAGTGAGACTGTAGAATTAGTAATGATCTGGAGATTTACCCCACTGCAGGAACACATGCCAGTGAGACTGCAGAATTAGTAATGATCTGGAGATTCACCCCACTGCAGGAACACATGCCAGTGAGACTGTAGAATTAGTAATGATCTGGAGATTTACCCCACTGCAGGAACACATGCCAGTGAGACTGCAGAATTAGTAATGATCTGGAGATTTACCCCACTGCAGGAACACATGCCAGTGAGACTGTAGATTTAATAATGATCTGGAGATTCACCCCACTGCAGGAACACATGCCAGTGAGACTGTAGAATTAGTAATGATCTGGAGATTTACCCCACTGCAGGAACACATGCCAGTGAGACTGTAGATTTAATAATGATCTGGAGATTCACCCCACTGCAGGAACACATGCCAGTGAGACTGTAGAATTAGTAATGATCTGGAGATTTACCCCACTGCAGGAACACATGCCAGTGAGACTGTAGATTTAATAATGATCTGGAGATTCACCCCACTGCAGGAACACATGCCAGTGAGACTGTAGAATTAGTAATGATCTGGAGATTTACCCCACTGCAGGAACACATGCCAGTGAGACTGTAGATTTAATAATGATCTGGAGATTCACCCCACTGCAGGAACACATGCCAGTGAGACTGTAGATTTAATAATGATCTGGAGATTCACCCCACTGCAGGAACACATGCCAGTGAGACTGTAGATTTAGTAACGATCTGGAGATTTACCCCACAGCAAGAACACATTTCTATAAGACTGTAGAAAGAGCATTTCTTAAGCATTTTGGTCTTCAAACACATTTTTTTTCACTGAAGCAGAGATGACCCTGTATTAAAGAAATGTTTGCTGAACAAGTTACAATTTTTCATCAACTGACAATATTTTTGCAATCTTATTGCAAAATAGAAAAAAATTGGATTTTTAAAGCCTAAAGCAAAGACCAAAATTCTACAAAGATTGCCTTTTTGGCCACAGCTGCAGATACACAGAACCAGCTGAGCAGGACGACGCGGCGTGAACCGTCCCGGGCAGTGCAGCTGTGGAGCTAAAAGCTCGGCGCATCCTTAAAATAATCCATAAACGCCAACCGCTCCGCTTTATTCCACACAATACTCATTCTTTATCAAAGGAATCAGACTCCTGCGGTGAGGTGGCTGCGGCCAAGCTAACAGAGGAAAGAAAACATCACCGAACAGACTGCCCAGATGTGAGCAGCAATGCAATCAGAGGCGCAGCGGGAGAATAGCAGATTAAATTACGCTCGGCCGCAATCGGAGATAAAGCCACTGTGCTATAATGCCTGTGCTTTTGCGCAGCACAAAGCCACCATTTACAGCATATCATTACCATTATCGACTGACTAACACACATATTAAAGGCAATGTGGTGAAAATAATGAACTTAAGAAAGACTAAAGTAACTGCACCATTATGAATAATAAAATAAAATAAATGTTAAAAAAATAAAAACAATAATAATAATAATCATTACTATTATTATTATTAATAATATTATTGTATTATTTGATTGTGAGGTGAATAATAAGGTTGTGATCAGTTGGAAAATCATTTACATGTACCATCCAGCAGGGGGAAGTGTAGCCCCAACGTGCTCTTTACCAGCCAGCTGAAGAGAGGAACGGAGTCAGAAGGGCTGAGCAGGATGTGCAGCTCTAACAGGCTGCCCATTACACAAGCTGTCAGGGAGGCGACAGAGGAGACGCCAAAATGGAGCAGGGGGAAGACGAGAGGGATGGAAAAATGGAAATGTGGGGCGGCACAGTGATTCATACCGCTGTCTTTATCAAACCTGGATGGGCCAAGTGCCACCCAGTGCCAAGTCCCACAGGTTAACTCGTGTTCAGCAGCAGTTTCCCACAGTTTGGAAAGGTTCTGTGGGCAGAGATCTGCTCTCTGGCAACCCCAAGAGGAGAGCATCAGAAAAGGAAAGAGTGCAGACAGAAGATAAGAAAGAGGTGTATCATGTGGGGAGAGAATGATATAAGGATTAGTGGAGGCGAGCAGAAGGATGATAGGGAGGAGGTGAGTGAGAGAGACGGGGAAACTGCTCTTCATCAACAGCACCCCAGAGAGAAAGACACACACACACACACACACACACACACACACGTTTGATACCTTTGTCGATGGAGGCTCCGGCCATGTGGTAGAAACTGAGGGCTGTGTCCACATCATTTACGTTCTTCAGGAAAGTGAAAAAGTTCTCCACCTCATCAAAGGTAATTCCCTGTAAAAAGGATTTACTTCTATCAGGTGCTGTTCAATAAAAAAGCAGAGGGGATGGAGAGGAGGGGTGGAGGCTGGGCGATATAATGAAGTGACTGCAGCAAAAGTGATCACTTAATCTTCCACTAAATAATGATGATGATGATGATTTTAATAATCACTTCTGCTGCAATAACTTTGTTATATTACCCGACTTCCACTAGAAGCCCTATAAGTTTTTGTAAGCTTAACTATTTATTCCCCAAAATTTTTGAAACTGGCCTGCAGAAATAAAGTTATGCATCAAATTAATTGTAACAAAACTCTCTTTGTTTTAGAGTCCAACAAAACTTGGGGTCACTTGGTTCACGAGGTGAGGCTGCCATTTTTGATTATGCTAAAACCGTTGAAAATCTTCTGATCAAGAGCAAGACCAATGAGCCTATCGAGCGTCAACAGCTCGATCGCAGTTGTAAAGATGGTTCACTTCCTGTCAAAACTGTGGAAAGTGGCTACTGGTCAAAGTTGTTCCGTGTCCAAAATAACTGTTACATTTGAATATCTGGAGAACAGGTAAATCGATTCAGATGACAATTGGCATGTGGAAATGCCTCTGATATTTGCAACTGCAATTGGTGCATGGAGTCAAACCTTTTTCTTGTCATGTCATGTGAGCTGATGGCCATACTGGATTTTCTAAAATTGCTGCTATCCGTAACTTGACCAATTAGAGATGGAGGAATGAAGTCTGTGTTTGAAAGCCAAAAAAAAAAAAAAAAACTTTGACCACAGATGTCATTGTCAAAATTTCGATTTGTGAAGTTCCTGTATTGAATTTCCTTAAAAGACAATGACAATCTTCTCCGGAGGCAACGAACCGATCAAGCTGAAATTTCACACAAAAATAGACAGTTGACCTGTCTTTCACATTTTTAAACTTCCAAGCAAAACTGTGGAAGCTGCTCTTGGTAAAAATGTCACGTGACAAAATGTACTTTTAAATTTAAACAGCGTGAGATTGGTTCGATAGATTCAAATGCAAATTTGTAACTAGGATGGCCATAAGCTATGCAATCAATACGTTGAGTAAAACTTCTTTCATCCGAGTCAGGACACCTGCTCTCCATAATGGATTTTTAAAAGTAATAGCCACTCATCAGAACTTGATCCTTGCGAATAATCAAAAGAAAACTTTTGAAAGCAACTTTTGGGCACCTGTAAATGGCGAATGCGGCTTGAAGCCCAGAATTGCTGGTTATGTTATGTTAACTGTCGACTCCAAACCTGGTTTCACAGAATCGTCTTGTTCCTGCACAGTGCAGTGTTTATTGAAACATTAACAAATGTAATAACTCGAGAATGACATAATCCGTAGTCCATTGTGTTTTGCCCGTTGTACGTTTCTCTGGATTTATAACCATTTTGCGTAATACATGCAACCCGTTGCTGCAGATCTGAGAGTTTTCTGGAGGAAATAACCCTCAGGTTTTATGGTGTAATCAGTCTTACAGGTCGCATAAGACGCTTTCATACTGCGTTCCCGCGAATGTCCCGCTATATTGCCGTGGAGATCTGTGCCGGCTTTTCACCTTGGCGCATTCGTACTGATTCTGGGAAGGCGCGATATTCGGGACGTTTCATAGCGCAGCCCGCTGTCGCGGAACGCGAGGGCAGCGTAGTGGGAGGAGACGATGGTGACGTATAACAGAGCAGCAGCACTACTTATAACTGAAGTTTAACATCACGCCAGTTTACGGTCGACAATACAAAACTGTTAACAATAAATACATAATGTATATAATTTTCACCTGCTTGACTTGGAACACCAGAACCAGGCGACTCCTCCTGCTGCGGCCATAGTGGTCGTTCACCTAGTGGAATTTCTGTCTTCAGCTTCGTGACCTGCGTTTTGTCTCACGTGTCGCCGCACTCCAGCAGCTTTCTTCGCCAACCGCTCTAGGACTGGGCCATCTTTCACGGTCCGCAAAATGTAACCATTAACGTCCTCAGCATGGAGTGTAAGGAGCTCTCGTACTTCGATATCTCTCCAGTTAGCCATCTTTAAACTCCTGACGTTGCGGGCGGCCCGGCCGGCTCCCTTTCTTACTACCCGGGTGTTTGTCGCACAAATAATATATGATTAGGCGTTGCGCGCGACGTCATATTTCACGCCTTGCCGGGAGGGCCAATTCATAGCGGTCGCGCTTCTAACAGTCCCACCAATTTTACGCTACCGTGACGACCTCTGAAGGCGTTACAGAGGTGGGATCACTTGATCCCATCATCCCGCCTCTGGCGCTTTCATAGTGCAGGCGAGACGTTACAGAGGCGTAAACATCGCGGCTTGAAACGGCACTATAAAGCTCTCCTAATGCCAACCTCCCCCTGTCTTGGAAACATACTACACTGCAGGAACAAGCCAAGTCTTTCCACCATTATAAGAATGCAGTTCATTCATTTGCAAGAAACAAAAGGTTATTAGTCCCTGATGCTGCGCATTAGTGCCGAATCGAATGCACCACGATCAACATTTCCCCGCAGTTCTGATGTTGGGGCCTTGTACTTTCCCGTCTGCTCGTTTCCCAGAATCCTCAGCGGCCCAGCCCCAGGGAAGCGTCGACAGGCAGTATGCGGCAGACAGGCAGCGTGCATGCAGAGTCAGGCGAAGAACAAGGGAGCGAGAGAAGGAATATAGGCAGAGAGAGAGACCAAAGCCCTTTTGCCCTCGCAACACTCTTCAATTACTTCAGCGTGTCAGAAGATTTCCCTCTGCATGCAGTGAGGGTTTCACAACACAAACACCGAGTCACCCAGAGGAGCACCAAGATAAACGCAACAACTGCTGAAGAGGCAGGCGCAGATTTACGGAGTAAAGTGAAAAGCACAGGCGTAGAAATTCGTCAGTGCGCTGATTGCTGTGAATCAGTTTAAATGCGCTCATTTTCACAAATTTGTGTGTGCATATATGTGCGTCGGTGCATGTGCGAGGATGTACCTGGCCATCCTTAAACATCTTCTTCAATCCTTTCTGCATGACTTTGAGCTTCCGGGACTGAACTCCGCTGTAGGCCAGCAGCATGCCTCCAAACTGCCTCTCTGTGATCCGCCCATCAACCGGATCATTCCGCTCAAACTGAAGCCAGAGGGAGAGGGAGTAATATGCTATGAATAATTCACTGCATCGTGCGTGTGTGTGTGTGTGTGTGTGTGTGTATGTGTGTGTGAGAGTGCGTGTGTGCGTATGCCTGCATGTGTGTGTATGTGTCTTGTGGATATTGCCAATAGGATCTTGGTCTGTCTCAACATAAAGCAAACCATGATCCGTGGTCAGGCAGCAGGTTTCAAAATAAAATTTAAATAAGTGTTGCCACTAAACGTGGCCATGTCCCCCGCCACGTCACGGAAATCAACTGGGGTCGGCATATCACACTAATACACATTGAAGCCAAAGATGAATGAAATCGGTCAAACCGTTCTTGAGATATCGCATTCACAACAAACGGGACGTGACAGACGGACGGACGGACGGATAGAGCTGAATACTATGTCCCCCGCTCTGCCCACTACCCCGGCGGCGGGGGACGACAAAAAGATTGCAGGACATAGGCAAGGCAATGGGTGACCTAGCTCACCAACAGCTCTTTCCTTTCCATCAATAAGCCTATTGTATCAAATGATGAGCAACAGAGCCAACTTCTGGAAAACAGTGATAACCTTCACTGAACCACCTACCTTGATGGAGGCACATTTGCCTCGCGGAAATCCATCATTAACATGGACTGCAAAAACATCAAGTCATCATACTGCTGTGTCACAAATTCCCTCTTTAACAAGTGTCAGTTGCTACAGACCACAAATTTGAGTGTAATAAGCCGAAGACAGTAAATTACAGGAATTCTCGTTAAGCCTCCACCATTTTGGTGATTTTCATTTGTTAAAATGAGAAATACATTTTGATTGAGATATTCCGACAGTTGTCCATGCTTGTCTTTTCAAAACAAGAGGATTGCATTAATCAGACTGTTTGTTATTCCCAACACACACACACACACACACACACACACACACACATACACATACACACACACCACACACACACACACACACACACAAGCATAGGCTACTCAGGCTTATTGAATAGAGTTAAATACAACAGAATAGGTGAAGAGGAGCTTCTCCAATGCGAAAATGCTAGTATTAAAGAACAATATTACTAAATAAATGAAAATAAAAGGAGGGTCATTGCAGATCACAGGCTGAAGTTCTCCCTTTGCTGCGGTCTGTGGATCAGCTGCGGGGGAGGGAAATTACATCAGCAGGCTCCACGAGCTGGGAAACACTGACCTGCTCATTACTAGCGCGCTCACGTACACAATACGCACAGACGAGCGAGAAATTAAAGTGAAACCTTTGTACGTGACAAGAGAAACACAGCAACCCAGAGGCTTGGTTACTCAGTGGGGGGTATTTTCCTGCTAAAATTTGGGTCTACTTGCCCCCTTACAGAGAAGGGTCACTGCAAATCAATAGGAAGTGATTCTGAGAGATCAATTTTATCCGACAAATGAATTTTTCCATCCTGATGGAAGTGGCTCCTTTCAGAGAGGTGATACCTCCATTCACAGAGCAGGAGGGTTCACTGAATGAGCTGCATGTAAATGATGGGACTATGAGATGGCCGTGGCACCAGTGAACCCTGCTGAACACTTATGGGCGATTTTGGACCAACGTTTTGGACCAAGCTCTCCATTACCATGATGAAACTATACTCAGAGGCAATGAAAATGCAACACTCTAAATCTTGGTTTATTTTTGCACCTGAGTAGTCCAATTTGACCTCTTAAGTGACCATTGGGGTCAGAATGTGTACCTCGTTACACATGACACATTTCATTCATCAAAGTCAACCCACCCAACATATTTGAATTGTTAAAATAAGAAAATAAATTTGAGTCACATAATTATTTGAATCCAAACTGGTGTTGCGTTTTCATTGCCTCCGAGTATACTATATGGGAGAGCAATATATTTGGGAAGAAATGTCTCTCCTTTAGAGTTCCAGAGACCTGAAGAATTTATGCCAAGGTGCATTGAATTGGTTCTGACAGCTGGTGGTGGCCAACACCCTATGTTGGGTTTTCCCTGCATTTTTTATCTTTCTACATGTATGTGACTGTAGGCATATATACAAAGTACACGATTTGGACAAATGTAGAGGGACACACCTCGTAATATCTGAATTCAGGTGTTTCATTCAGACCCATTGCCACAGGTGTATTAATCAAGCACCTAGCCATGCAGTCTGCATTTACAAACATTTGTGAGAGAATCGGTTGTTCTGAAGAGCTCAGCAAATTCGTGTGGTACCATCATAGGATACTACCTTTGCAGGGAGTCAGTTAAATTTAAATTTCTTCCCTGCTAGATATTTGAGTCAACTGTAAGTGGTACTACAGAAAAGTGAAAGCATTAAGGAACAACAGCAATTGAGCCACAAAGGAGGCAGACCAGAGCGGGGTCACCGAGTGCTGCGGCTCATAGTGCATTTAAATAAATAAATAAATAAAAATTCTTAAATTGCAAATGCTCAGATGACTCAATAACAGCAGAGTTCCAAACTTCGTCTGACATTAACATTAGCATAAAAACTTTGTGCTGGGAGCTTCATGGAATGGGTTCCCACGGCCGAGCAGCTGCATGCAAACCTTACATTATCGTGCACAATGCTAAGCGTGGGATAGAGTGGTGTAGAGAACACAAAATGGCAACAAACTCCTACACGGTTCACATAATATCAATGCAAGTTACTCTCACACTATAGCCTGAAGTAACCAGTCTCATTAGCTTTAGCATCACAATTAATTCCCAATCCAATGTGCTGAAGTCACACAGAAGCGCTGAAACTGTGTCACTGTCCAAAAACTTCAACTGCGTGGTACGGCTACCGCGTGCGGGTCGATGTGCGAGTGTTGGGGGCTCAGGCTCGGTCTCTCCCGCACCTCCAGTTTAAGCACGTCGTGCTGCAGCTTTCGCTGAAACTCCAGGAAGCTCTGAATGGTCAGTTTCCCCCGCAGGTCGGCGCCGAAGAAGTAGGTGGTGAGAGCGGAGCTACAGCCGCCCGTCTTCAGCGTGTTGCCGGTCGTAGAGCGGTCGCGATGGCGCATCCCCATGCTGGTCTGCGAGCGGATTATACTCTGGACCTGCAGGTGGCAGTAGAGAGGGACATGTAATGGAGAGGTGTGAGGCTGGACAGGCATAGAGCATTACAATCCATTTCTTTAATTCTCAGGAAAGCCTTTCCAAGCTAAATAAGAGAGAATACGAGTCACGCAGTACTGCGGAATTAATATGCCTCGAGGCCCATTTATCTGAATGCATCCAGCATCAGCAATTTGGGCTAATCGAACCAAATAATTCATCCCATAATGTGCTTCTACATGAAAGAGTGAAACAAAAAATGGCCATTTGTTTTCAACAGTCGACGCTAAAAATTTATCTGAGCCGTAGTGGATCCGCCTCTCCCGTAGTAAGACAATAAAACCAATTCCTCATCCGCCATAAACTCTAAATGAGCACACCCAGTACCTGCACTCGCACAGATATAATCCCACGTCTGCCTCTTAACTCTTTTGCCCATAATGACTACATATGATGCCTAAATGCATGTCAACTTTTAACTTCAATAGTACTATTGTGTTATTTCAGTTTTGCTTCACAACAGCAGCTTGAACTCTTTTCCCCATAATGACAACATATGAATCTTGTATGTATATCACTGGACCTTTATCCTAGCCTCCCCAAGGGTTGTCATTTGTAGTCATTATGATGAACGGGAGGGCGGAGTCCGTGGGGAAAGGAGTTAAGGCTTTGATGCTTACCTGCTCGAACTCCTCCATGTCTACTTCTCCATCCCCGTTCAGGTCGAACATCTTGAAGGCGATCTCGAAATTCCTCTGGGGAGCTATGCAAACAACAGCAGCGATAAGACAAGCAGCCAAGAGCTCAGTGTGAAAAGGCCAGAGCTCTATCAATGCAGAGAACCTGCTGAGATCCAGCTAAACGCATGGTGACCACCTCAGTCCAAACGATGCCAAGTGAAGGCCATTCTCACTCCTCAAACACTTAACCCAGCCAACCCTACTTAAAACCGATTCCTGCCCAGTTAAACAGGGTGGGAGGAGAGGGTAGATAATTGCCTGCAACCAACCATGAAGAGCTCCACCCAGCAGAGAGCAAATGGATTGAACTGCCAAGAGCATCCGTACGACTAATCAAATAAAGCATTTACAACATCAAATGGTCTCATAAGGGAGAAAATAAAACCCAACTGCCTGCAACTACTGACGGAGAACGACAGTGCTGAAGGACCGGGCCAAACTGGGCCAAACTAGGCTGGAACGGGTCAGATTATACAGCCGTAGGTTCCCGGATGGTGTATGGCTCAGTTTTGTGAAATTGCTATACCGTGTGGCCGCACAGCAAATTCAGTACCTTTATGCCATATTATGGCTTATTCTGTTGACAGTTACATCACATGAATTTGGTTGATAGGGGTAATGCGGATGCTTAGCAGTCTAATTGGTGAGGGTATGTTCATTCTTTGTACATTCTACATTTTTGTTATCAGGAAAGTATTTATCTCACCATAGATATTAGTGGAAAGACTGCATGAAATGTGAGTAACTTGTTCTAAGCCAACAAGAGATTGAAGGGCATGTATGAAGACAGCAGGGCCCACAAATGGTAGATGATAAATGATAGACTGAGATTGCGACAGCTGCGCGTTTTGACACCTACTTCGCACGCTCTCTCCGAATTCACTCTCCATCACTATTAACCACGCATTATCCAGCAAGATATTTAGCATGCTCTTTAATAAAACTGAATGAAGCCAACAAAACTGATGGAGCGGTTTGCTGCAGGGCTCAAGCTTGCGTCGGCGAAGCCAAACAGACAGCGGAGGGTGCTGAACGATTCCTCGTGTGAATGTGGTTAAGATCCGGCAGCAGTTTTGTTATGAGCATTTATTCCTGGCCAGGCGATCGTAACAGTCTGGCATTCGCTCGCATTCATTCAGTAATCACAGTACTAACTGCGTGGCCTGTGACAAGCGCGCGCCGTCAGCCCAAATCTTTTTGGTGTAGAAATCATCAAATTAATTTCCACCCCGTTTTCTGTTGTGAGAGAACACGTCTGACAGCGAATTTGTTGTTTAATTATGTCCCATCTGTTCTGCAGAAGGTCAAACTGACCAATCAATTAGTGTGAACGAGCCTGCATGACAGCAGCTACGGATATGCACGAATGCAGGCGTGCGCCCACAGATACACTCACTGGAAAGCACGGTGGTGAGGAAGATGTAGTCGGAGAAGGATATGAGCCCACACTCTCCCAGCTTGTAGAAGATGCTGTCTTCATCTGCAAATTTCTCCCGCTCCTGTGCAATTTTCTGTCAAGGCCAAGGCAACCGTTACAGAGAAAGAGCGAGTGAGACACGGAGCGAGCCATTAGGAGACCGATAAAGAGATAGAGAGACATGGGGAGAAAGACAGAAAAAAAGAGATATATATGTATGTATATACACAGAGAGAGAGAGAGAGAGAGAGAGAGAGACAGACATGATGAAGGGAGCATCTCTGAGCTCTGACAGTTAAAGGTTCCAGAGCAGTGCCCTTATTCAGTAAATCCGCAAATCAAACACAACACAGTGGGACATTCTCAGGCAGGCAGGCAAGCATGTTCCGCATGCACGGGCCAAACATTGAGGGGAAACGCCCCAGAATCTACTCACGAACATCACGAAAACACAGCGTCCCTATGCAAACATTTATGCACACACAGTGCCTGTACAAAAACGCACACGAACACAGTGCCTAAACTCAAATGTATGCAGTGTCCTTAATTGAAACAAATATATACAGTCTCCACATCACCAAGTAAGCACATTGTATTTCAACATAGATGCACATACACACACAGTATCTCAGCAAGAACATACAAAAGATATAGTACACATATAGTACATATACAGAACATTTACACAGACAACACAGAACGGGCTCTATTTTTGTGCCAGCGCAAACAGAAATGCAAATAGTGGTAATGTTACGCGCAAATTTGTCCATCAAAAACAACAAAATTATTGCCTTCACCCGGTTTGGTAGTTTCCTGCGCTTAAATAAAAGCATTTGCATCTCTAGAGGCTGGACAATGCAAAAGGGGGTGTGTCAATGCCGAAAGCTGGCACTGTGCATTTTTGTGTCACATACCTTGCTTGCATTTTAAGTCACCCTGACCACCTTTGAATGCATAGACTGTTGCTCTATGGTATGTTCATGGGACTGAATTGCAGCCAGAGGAGCTGTATACAAATAAATATCATTTTGCTCTTATTTTCATTTTTGTAATGTATCCTATGAAGAATGGCCACAAAATGGTAGTGGGAGCTAATGGGAAGGGGAGTATGAAGGAGTATTTTTATGCGTGAGAATATTTCTTTTTTGTGGGGGAAATTCAAATAATTAACCAAAGCCACAAGTGTCATTTTCTAAACTAAACTGCCTAAAAATTTTGTAAAAAAAGTTTAAATTGCCATATTTTCTCCTACCAAAGCACAATACCTGGCAAATCAACCACTGTCCTCAGAAATGCAACCATGCATTACTATAGCGAGGCACAGTCCTCAGAGGATCAACAGAAAGCAGCTGTTACGCAAGTTAGGTTCTTGTTCATCATCTGACTGAATTGCCAGGTTGCTATGGCGCCAACGCACTAACTTTTATGGGAATGACAGCAGCTTATTTGATCGGCCTTAATGGATTCAAACCCCCACTACACCCACAGGCAATTAAACATATTTGTCCAGCCCGTTTGACAACAGAACCACAGCTGCCCCATCAACTCCTGTTACAAAGTTGTTGCCACAGGGTTAGACCTGCTTAATTTTGATACCCATAGAAAATTAATCTGTGTCTGTCCATCCTTTTTGACAACAGAGCCACAGCTGCACTATCAACTCCTGTCACGAAGTTGCTGGTATAGGGTTAGACCTGCTATACCGTTAGCACTCTGCCGATTGTGTTCAGGTCGACAAAATAGGGCCCAGAGTTTACACAAATGTACAAAGTGCCCCTACACAAACACATTCTGTGGTTATATACCATGTATCCACACAGTCGCATACACACACGTGCACAGTGTCCCAAAACACAAACATTGAGACGGGCAACAAATGAATGGGAAAACCAATATAAAGAGTCTTAGTAAGGCAAAGGGCCGCTGCAAGCGACCAGATAAACATGAACATGCCTTGACATGCTGCCAACACGTGTAAAACTTCACTGGAGGGATGGAGTACCTCCTCTCCAAGAGACATTCCCTCAGTTGGTTTTTTGACGATGACGAAGAGCACCATCTGACCCGTTGTTTCAAAACCTCCCAGAGAAGTTCAGTTGGTTTGAGATCTGGTGCCAAGGCATGCCGATGCTGGGCCTGGCTGCTTGTCCAGGCCCATCACCTTACTAAGACTCTTTATATTGATTTTCCATTAATGTGTTACCCGGCTGTACACAAATTGTGAGTATAAATAAACACATGTGCACAGTGACCCTAAACAAGCGCAGTGTCTTCGCACACGCCTGCGTGCACACACCCACGTTTCAGAAAATAAATAAATAAATAAAACGCAAACCATAATTAGGATCGTAATGCAAGTTTTTAAAAATGAAATTATACGCACAGTGTTAAAAACACAAATACACACAGTTGTTTAAATAGTCCACATGAAAACCATATTTAGTTACACTCACATGAACGCACAGTGTTCGAGTCACTCAGACAAACACACACACACATACAGCATGCCCACACCCCAATAGGGTTACCTCAGGCTGCAGAGGGTCCAATCAGAGGAGAGGAAAGGGAGAGAAAGGGGGTCAAACACACAATATGCGTTAGACTTGTGCTTCTGCATACACTCTCACACACACATTCATACAAACACAAATACACACCCACATGTCCACACACACACACACACACGTTTGTAATGCACCACACTGGCCTGATGCACGACCGTCAGTAAGTGACTATCCAGGTTATTGCGTCATTGGAATAAATATAGCAAACGAGCGTTCCCCTTAATATTCATCATTGAAGAATGTGCGTTTGTGGTCTTCAGTGTTCTGATTGGGCAGGGAGAATCAGAGTGGCTGAAGTAACATTTTTTTCAAAAGGGAAGCACAGCTCACGGAAAATCTCGAGTACAATATGAACAGACAGCACGTAATGTAGGGGGGGTGATACGCTTAGGGCAGTGGAGCAGACGTCGTGTGAAGTATGCGAGTATGTAAAAATGTGTGGGCGGGGTGAGCGAACATAACAGCCTATTGGCAGTATGTGCGAATATATGTAGGCTGTAGTGTAGAGCAGTGGCTTATATGTGTTAGTCACGTGTCTGTGGAACAGTGTCCGTACTGTATTAGAAAGTAGAGACTGTAATGGTGCAGTCAGCTGGCAGCACGCAGGGACGAGTGAGAGAATGTAAGATTTTGAGCTGGGTTGGGGGTTACTCTGCATCTGTTCGGTACTCCGCTACAGAGGAGCGTGAAACCTTAAAAGGAATCGAGAAGCGTGCAGGGATCGCAGACATTAAACTGTTTACAGAGGGCTGGGAGAGGATTTTAAAACTTCGGAGAAGGCGAACCGCTGAGCCGTGTTTGAAGGCTTATTCAGCCGCGCTTGCACACAGATGAGCAGGCACCTCTGTTCTGCCCCAATGGTCTAAGAGAGCTTTAAGCAGCAGGTAATGCCGCTCGCAGCTGGCCCCAGTCGCCATGACTTCATCAACCAGAGACAGCGCGCTGCTCAAACTGTTCCCCTGGCCATTACAGACTGGGCCTGCGGCTGTCTCCCGAGTGGCAGGCAAGCAGTGGGGCAGATTACCGGAGCAATCTCCCTCTCGTTCTTCAGTTCTCTCAGTCACTGCTACTCTCATACATACATTCCTATTCCCACACGCTCTCTCTCCCCCTTTAACTCACACACACAGACATACAAGGATAGACACACACACAGTGGCTACACCAGGCAGTACAGTTTGTACAGACTGTGATTCTAGTCTGACTCGGTGAGGTTGTGGAACGGAGGAGACTTACGCCTTCCTGCAGACCAGCCCTTTATTAATAACAGGAAGTGCTACAAGCAGCAGACTTGCTCCCCACTCAAATGCTTGACAACATCTCATCCTACAAACCTCTTAAGGCTCCACTGCTGTTAATGGAGTAGCTCATTTCTCTGAAGTGCATCCAGCTATTAATAGTGCACATACATGCATATCAGCAGTGATCTTACAACAATTTCTAAAGCCTACCCGAACAACATGGCAGGACTCGGGTTTTGGGAACGCAATAAGCAACAATGCGGACTGCATCGTGCAAGTTTTTCCTCATTACCTGAGCGTAATCTTTGCTGCCATCGTTCAACAGCCAGTTACGCATGTGCTGGCATCCATATGTGCTGGCATCAAAGCTACCGATTGGCTGGCGAAGCCTGCAAGTGTGAGTGTGAGTGTAAGAGTGTGAGTGTGAGTGTAAGAGTGTGTGTGTGAGTGGGCTGCCCACATAATCTCGTGCCATGTAACAAATGAAGGCGGGGATTGGGGGGGGGGGGGGTCTCCATCTGTACGCATAATTAATACGTTGAGATTCTAGGCGGGATGGAGATCGAGGAGCCGCGGTAGAGCTCAGGTCGTCATGGAAGCCAAGGGAAGGAGCTCTCACGGAGAAGTATCAGCCCGACCGCACAGCGCCCCCTCGTCAGTGGATGCGAACAAGTGCGGTCAAAATACAGAAAAAAAAAAAAAAAAAATCATAGCAAAGTAAAAAAATAGCACCATAAAATGAACGGAGGTCATGGTTTCACACGCTCACAACACTAAAGAGATCTCGGCGATATTTGCAGCCAGATGTGATTGGGAGTACAGCACCCTTGACGCGGTTTCATACAGCACCAGCTTTTCAGTTTATTTTTGGAATAACATTTAATTTAATTTCAAGTGGAGAAAATGCTCTCAGCGGATAGCTAAATGCCAATTTCTCCTTTACACTGATGCAAATGAGAAATGAACAAGAGAAAAATCTGACTTTTCGGCAACCCTCATGACCCTGTAGTGGTCCCGGGGATCATATGGTCAGCTTTGTATGAGATGATTATGCCTCAAAACTTAAGATATCCAGCACGAGAATCTAACCAGGAAAACTGGATTTAATACCCCTATCAATTTAATGCCGTGAGGTATTTAATCAGTGTGTGTGTCAGGATCCGAGATTAACATTCGAGATATAGCACCTCCAGACAGCTTTTCTGCATGGAGACATTTCATTTGCCAACAGCGGTCACCGCTTATCCTGTTCCTGCCAAAGCACTGAAGCCAAACTTGATTTGCCGAATCACACAAAGACAGATAGCTGGGCTGCTGGTTTGTCGATACGGGGAATTTTTCAGAGAATAACTCTGTTCCTCATGCCCCAGGGTGGTGATGGGGACACTGTGCTGTGGGAGGCATATTTTTTTTCTTTTGATGAGATGCCTTAAAGGTGACCTATTATGCTATTTTTCCAAGTTTATAGCGAAAATGGAGGACGCAGTGCGAATGTCTGGCAGGTCAAGCTCAAATTTGCATTTACCTACGGCTACTATGGAGAGTACACCGGTGTTTCTACTCTAGCTAGGATTGAGGGAAAGCTAGAATCCACCCCATATAGACACATCTGTAGAACAGGTCAACAAACCCAAGTATAGACTGGAGACTGTAGAAATCCGGTGGGTCCGAGTTTAGAGGGAAACATGGACAGTAAGGAGCAGCTAAAAGTGGACCAACAGCTTATGGACTGCTACGGTGTGTATTAGGACCTGCTGGTTTGTGCGCATAGCTGTGGTGTGTTGTTAGCGTGGAGTAACAAACAGCTTCTGCACTGGTGTATGACGAAGGGGGCGAAAGCTCTAGGCTAAACAGCCTTTTCGGAAATTGCCCGTGGTAATGATGAACTCATTGCGTCGGAATGACCAGAATTTGCTTTTGCATCGGGCAGAAGGTGAAGGACCGGCAACTTCAACTCCTTTCATAGCCATGGCTTTGAAACTGCAAAAAGCATTAAATCAATTCAATTCGCTGCAATCGTCATTGTTCCTGTTGCGATTATTGGCCCGAGATGGAAGAGTACCCATTACTGGCTGGTCAAAACTACATCTCCACAATGCACCAGGAGGCATTTGTTCTTCCAAACTGAGCAGTAGATGGCGAGAAAGAGCACATAAAGATAGAAGTAAGGGGAGGGTGAGCGAATGATTCAATTAATTACATGGGGGCTTTTACCATCTTTCTCAGTCCTTTCAGGAGGCGCAGGCCGTATATCTACACTCAGAGCTGGATACAGCCTCAGGTTCAATTTACTCAGCAGTTGGGGCACCATTCCTCCCAAAAGCAGAGCAGTGCTGACTTCTTGTTTAATGAGCCTTTTAATGATCAGCAACCTGGCCCAGCAAGGATAGATTATTGTGTAGTGAATGTATGCGAGCGTGTGTGTGTGTGTGTGTGTGCGCGCGCGCGCATGTGAAGTGTCTGCGTGCGAGTGTGTTAATGAATGTTGAACATGACAATTGTGCCTACATCCCAACTTTAACTCACAACATTCTGTCATTGTTACTGGGTTCCCATTATATCGCCGTACGAGGAGCTCATCACGTTACAGCAATTAGATGTCAGGATATTAATTTCCTAAGCCTTTGTGCAACCGTTATCCATTTACTGGGCTTTATTGTTCAGCTCTATAGCACCAGCGTGTTCAGTGAAGGCAGTAGCACCTTGTAACTGACACCTTAATGGTAACAGTGGAGTAGTGAAGGACAGCTAAGAGCTATTGTGCATGAGCCAAACGTGGCAGTCGCTATGGAGATATGAGGAACACAGCCAGGAATGGAGTGGCACAGTTGCCGCCTTTTCTGTCCAACCATTTCTCTACCCAAATTATTTCCATTTGACAGACAGCCTTGGAGCATCTCCCTTCCCCCCCAAAAAAGGCACATCAACTCCATCCCACCCAGTCGAGACGGCTGCCCCACCAACGCCGGACACATGGCTCCCGTTTTGAAGATCCACAGCGCCACACATCCCATCTCCACAAAAAACTGGGGTAACTACTTTTTAGTTATGAGAGTATGTTAGGACATCGTCACACTCCACCCCCGACATCTCTCCTGAGGCAGAGCAGAGCAGAGCAGCCCGAGTGAGGTTTGTTCCTGTGAGTGCGCTGTATCTTCAAACACTCAGCTCATTTTACAGGGTAACAAGGGCCCAAATTTCCAACACTTTCCACAGACCATTCCCTGAGGATTACCCTCTCTGACAGCAACACTTGACCACTGTCCAGCAGATTAATATCCCAGCTTTCGCTAGCTAGTGCCAGGAGGAGAACTCGTCCATTAGGAACATTTCCCTCCCTGCCCAGCACCCACAGGAACTAAGTAAATTCTGGCCCTGGTAACCATCTTGGGCCCACTCCAAAGGCCTACACGGGCTGTAGATTAGTAATGTCTGAGCAGGGTCATCGGTGCGGTCATTGACCCCACCCACACTGTAGGGCCACAAGATGATGTGGGCTGGCTCCACCCCTGTCCAGGTGACTACATGACTTTAAAACCGACTCTGATCCACAACCATGGATTGAAAAGTGGTGAATATGGTCAGTGCACAGCAGACACCATCAGCTTGAAAAAAAATCCACGATGTGACATACAATTTTACAGAGAAGCGTAATCGCGCAAGCACTCAGTTTCAAATGAAATTTCCAGGTATCAATCTGATAATAAATACCTCGTGTTCTGAAAAAAAAACTGTAGGTTTATCTCCTAAGTAGATCAGGTGTGCTAATGCTAGGCTGTAACAGAAACCAGCAACAGAATTAGCCCCTTGAGGGAAGACTGGATGCCCCAAGACTAGAGGCTACCTCCATTTGAATATTAATTCCAAGGAGAGCTGGTTGCTCGCTAATGGACGAAAGCTCCAGCCAACACACTCACCCTAATATACATGACATGAACAACATTAAGATGGCTATCCACTTGCATGAGGAATTGTAATAACTTATTAGGGTAGAGCGAGTGTGCATTTACTAGAGTAAGAGCGCGTTCCTCGCATTATCGCAATAAAACCTGGTTTCTAAAACGTTATAAACCAAGCTCGTGGAGTTAAAACCCACGGGGCGCAATAGCTCGCTTGACTCCAAAGACTTCTCCCGGTTTATCCCCCAATTAGCTCATTAGCCTTGTTTGATACTTTTAAATGAAAGGACTCATTATGGGTGAAGAGCGCTCATGCATTTTAGAGGATGGCACGGAAAACACCAGCACCAACTAAATAGCTGGACCAATTTACAGTAATTGGCTGGCTCAGGGGTGACAGGCTCCTAGTGAACACAGACCATATACCATAGCAGCTTCAAGGCTTGTCCGTGTCACTATTATAAATCCAAGAGCTTCATAATTGGTTCATATTTCAAGGAAAGTTCCATGTTTATTGACCCAGGTTTCCCTTGACACAACATACCACAGCAATGTAGCAGTAGCCACATGTTTCAAGTTATAGATATCATCAGCGACACAAAACTATACCAACCACTTCACACAAACTCTCCTATAGGGATGTGTGGCCTATATGATGTGTAAAAAAACCTAACTGGACTGAGGACAAAAGCCTCTCAGTGCTAAGTGATCAGATGAGATAGAGGAATCATTTACAATTCTATATAAAGGCACACCACAACCAAATATTAGAACTATTTATTTAAAACTGCTAGCAACCAAGTCTGAAATCCTTAACACGTATTAAAACCTGCAGAGTATTTTTGCCAAAACTAGCATTTTACGTGAAGGCAGCCATCTGCACGAATGCTCACATACACTTTTCTGACATGCCCACAGTAAACACGGTCAACACCCTAAACGGTTAGAAAGGGTACTTTACAAAAATGGAGAAACTTTGAGAGCCAATACTGGACAGTGAGGGGGTAAGGCGAGATTCAGGTCCTCCAAGATACAGAGCTGCAGACAATGGTGACAGACTGCCAGGAATACAAGACCTTGCACTTAATACCAACACTGCAGAATTATAACAGAGCTGGCAGTTCACTGTAATGTATATGATACATTCGGATTGTGAAACCAGACCTTTTGTGAAATGACTAAAAAAAAAAAAAAAAAAGTCATTTTGTGAAATAACTGAAGTTAAGCGCTAACCATGTCACGAAATGGCTAATTTTTCATCATTTCATGAAATGACTGGTTTCACAAACTGACTGAAATATGTACACACGTACAGCAAGCAGAGGTCAGTAATTAGAAGTGAACAGAGGTCCATGAGAAGTAAGACAGAGGTGCACGTCCCCCTCCTCCTCTCTCCACCTAGCCCGACCCAACTCAACCCAACTCAACCCAACTCGACCCAACTCAACCCAACCCTGACAGTTAGGACCTCTGGGGGGGCCCTGTTTGCAGTGGCGTCCTTCGAAGAGTTCCAGCTGAAATTTAGAGGGTCAGTTAAGGTAATTTAGAAAACAATATGAGGAAAAAGCAACGAGCTGGTTTCCATGACAGCGGTTCCCTTAGCATTCCGTGCAGTGATGAGTGGCAGGCCCAGCCCCTTCCACCAGGCAGTGGAACATGGTACTTGCTCAGTCCATAGCAATGGAGACATCAAAAGGCCAAGCCATCGTCGTTGTTCCTTAAATTACTAATGTAATGTTTTTTTAGAGTAAACTTCACTGATCCACTTCCTCTTACAGACGAGTTGCTGCATCCATCTGCACAGAGAGGGGATGCCATGCCACCCATCACCACACCAACGGCTACATTCTCTCCTGGAAACACGAGCACTGAGCATTGCATGCTGGACAGGAGTCTCAGAGCCAAAGCGTTAAAAAAGGCACGAGTGAGGCAGGAAGTTGGGGGGGTAGGAGGGGTCTAAAAAGGGGGAGGAGCCTTTTTCAGAGTCAGCAGAGTTTATTGCAGACAAGGGATGACAAATGACCATGTTTTCATTCTGCCGCAAAAAAGGAGGTCAGGACTCAAAGTAGTCATGCTGAATCATACTCGCGGCATAAATAACATTTCACACCGCATTATCCCGAGGGGTGTCCCAAACCGGTCCAAGCCAGCTACAGTCTGCCCTTGCAGCCACAGTGTACCCAACTAACACAGGGGAGACCGCATTACTAGTACTGGGGACCCTCTCGCTCGAGAATCTAACGCCATACCGGCCTGACACTCAAAATCAGTCATCAAGTGCCAAGCGCTGCTGGCTTTCCAACATGTCTCTGACCGATCCTCTGGAGTTCAGACATTCTGGCCGATTAACAGAGCGGACTGCATGGCGAGAAGCTGGGGAGGGCATGAAGGCAGGACTGGACTTGGATTCAAGAGCCAGAAATGAAAATGCCTGCCATACAGTGGAGCAAACCTCGCCTGATAGGCTGTGGGATTTCAGTCCTTTCATACATTCATTATGCTGGAAAAACAGTTCTCTTTAAAGGCGCAGGGGCCCCCAGATTTAGCTGAGACAGGCAAACTCCATAGCACGAGTAACCTTGGCTGACTGGGTGTGATGGGATTAACGTCACACAAACACCGCCTCCGTATTTGGCCCAGTTGATGGCCGGTACAGCTCAGCTGAAAACAGCTACTCCAGTGTTGCCGAGGAAAATATGAAACACTTCCCTCCTTCTCTGCCAAGAAACAAACTGAAAAGACTCCATCTGTACTGGGTCTTCCCAATATTCGGCCTCATGAAAATGCAGGCCAATATACTATATATTCATTGTTTAATTTACATACCAAGTGACTTTTAAATCAAACTGTAAATTAGTTTAATGTATTTTTCCTGATTGGGGTCCTCGGCTGGGAGGATGCGGAGGTAATTGGTGCCAGAGGTTCAACAAAGCTGATCACAGGAGTGCACGACATTTACATGCAGATTTGCATGTATATTCGCAATTATATTTCAAGTAATTTGACAGGCAAATCATTAATAACTGCTAAACGGGAATACAGTTATTGACATTTTTACTGCAGCATTTCTGGAAAAGCATTTAACGCAAAGATGACAATATAAAGCCCCAAAATGGGCATCAAACCAGCAGCCTTGGAGTTCTAATGACCCCCCCCCCAAAAAAATTAAATGCTATGGCCAGCATAGGTGACTCTGAAAAGGCTTCCAAGCCCCCTCCCCCCAAACAGCAGACAGAAAGAGGGAAGGACGGAGTGGAGGAGAGATGAGACAGAAAGAGCCTAGCTCTTGAAACGGTGCGCATTTGTCAGTCAGGCTCACACATAGGCATGCTTAGGCACTGGCCCCATACCTGCCAGAAGTCCTGCAGAGAGGGGCGGGGAGTTCAGGGGCGGGGCAGGAGAGGGGGCGGAGCAGGGTGAGGGGAGAGAGGTGGAGAGAATGGAGGGATTCATTGGTTATGAGGAGTGTAACAGAAAGCACACTGTCACAAGAGCATAAACAACATTATATTAAAAAAAAAAAACTAGTACCACGGCAGCAAAACATTAACAATGGTGCGCGTCTCCCCTGATGACGGACAGAAAAGGAGCCAGGGAAAGGAAATGAGAGAGAGAGAGAGAGAGAGAACTTCAATAAGTGGTAGGGTTTAAGATTGAGAGAGTAGTTTAGAGGAGTAGAAGAAGAAATCTAGAGGCGACTGGTATTAGAAGAGAGACAGACAGGTTCAGAAATTGTTACACAACACAGCTGGGTCAGACAGGTTAGTAATAATTGTCAGTGGCCACCTAAGATCTGGAGCACAGGAGATGAAGCACGCGCACGCACACGCACACGCACACGCACACGCACACGCACACGCACACGCACACGCACACGCACACGCACACGCACACGCACACAAACACAAACACAAACACAAACACAAACACGCACACACACGCGCACACACACACACACACACAGTGACAAATGGAGATAAGCGCGCGCGCGCACACACCAAGCAAAATTCTTAAAACACTTTTTGAAATTCATTACAATAATTCCCATTGTGTGAAGCAGAATTAACTGCCTTTGAAAGGGTTGAAAGCTGACAGAGCTGGGTTTTCCATGGAGAGCTACCAGAGCCTTAGAAATAATATTGAATCTGACCAAAGCACGATAAGGTGACTGAGGCCACTGGCACATTTCCTGGGAAATGTACTGTGGTGAGGATCATAATACAAGACACAGGCAGCTGAGAAGGCCCCACATTGAGCTATAGGGGCCCCACACTGAGCTGTAGAGGTCCAACGCAGAGCTAAAGGGGCCCCAGATTGACCTGAAGGCTGAACTCATGTTCAGCTCAGGGGGCCCCAATATTGAGCTCAATGCCAGAAAATAATGTTCATCATCCACACAGTGCATGACCTCCAGGTTAGCCATGTAGGGCCCACGTTCCCATCACACAATCACAACCAGGCCAAAACCAGGTCTGACCAAGGTCAAGCATTCTCACAGCAGTGGGCCTCAACTGCAGGCTTGTTATAATGGGTTACACAGTGGCAATCACACTGCAAAAAAGGCCCGTCTTAACAACCTTCCTAGTTTTGTAATTACGCATGAAATTTAGAATTAGTTCTCTCTGTAGTGGCAAATATGATATCAAAAATTGTCTGTTTGATTTACAGTCTGCCCAGTAAACAAAGTTTATGCTCCATTGACGATTCTTGAAATTAACCACACTTCTCACACATTTTTTGTCAAATTAAGCTAAGCCACAAGAAATAAAAATTTTCCTATAGACTATACACCTAAATACCAAAGATTGATTTACTTTTTTGTTTTTGCAGTGTTCTGCTCACATGCACCTGATTAAATTTATATTATCGGATTAGCAGATTAGGGCGTGCTTCAAATTACATGGTACCTGGCACATTAGGTCCAGTTTTGGATGCAGTGAAAATAAGTCTAATATATTGGACAAAGTGAGCATTAAAACAAGGGAAAAAGCAATAAAGGAGATGGAGGAAGTAAGAAGTGAGAGAGAGAGGTTATCTAAATGGGTTTCAGATCAGGGCAGATGTAATTGCATGTTCTCTCATGACAGGACATGGCAGTGACTACGGAAGGGTCATGTCCAATCCAGGGGTTAATACCATAAAACAGCACCGTTATCAATGCTCCAGCAATCCTCAACCTCTCCACTGAACACACTGCAAAAAAGCCTGTCTGAAGAACAGTTACATTCTCGTGATTGGACTGAAGATCTTATTTATCCTGCCCTACAGAAGAAAATATTAGCTTTCGCTAGATGTAATCATTCTGTGGAGAACCAAAATTTCTCACCTGATCGGCAAATCTTCAAATAAGTCAAAATCTCACTGGTAGCACTTTTGTCATTTTTAATCAAAAAAAAAAATCATAGAATTAACTAAAAAAAATATAAATATTTGATTAAATAAATCATTAACAGTCATCAAGTAACTTTAATTTGACATTAGATATCGTACTAAATAGTAGCAAAGGACTCCCTCATTTTCGTAGTGCGTTTATGAGGTCAGGTGAGGCGCAGCACCCTGGGTCTTGGATCGCTAATTGGGGGGGGAACAGATAGACAAGGGAAGAGATGGTGGACTTCAGTCCAGCCCCAGTTTAGGAGAGTCTAACCCCAGATCCTAAGAGCCTTTTGCTCCAGAAACTCCCCTCCACCCTCCATCTCCGCGAATCAATAAAAAAAACTGATCCATCTTTCTCTCTGTGCCCTTTTGACCCATTCGTCGACACTGCCAGCATATGCCACCCCTGTTAGGACAGGTTTCAAAGAAGCAATTTCAGAGATACAGATCAAGGTTATTCCTGGAAAAAACAGACTTAAAAGCAATTCTTACCTTTCTGGCATTTTTACACTTTTCTTTTGTAATCTTAAAATGGTCCTAATAAGCGTATCACACACTAAAATCTAAAAGAAATCCACCAGGTGTTGAAACTCTTCAATATTCAGTTCGCATATATTTCTGATAAAAGTGTGACCAATCATTTTCTTCGGTCCGAATAAAATGATAAGTCGAGCTTTCTGTCGGTCATCCGTCGCAGCGCCCCTTACAGTTGCCTACAGCTGTCACCGCTTGTGAGTCACGCGCCTCTCTGGCGGAAAAAAAGAGACTCATTTGACTGTAAACAAACGGGTCCTGAAATGCTATAATTACAATAATAACGTTAATGGTAGTTCTACAAAGGTAACTAAACGAGTGCATTTAATTTTATACCACAAATAGAATGGAATATTATGTCATTACTGTTGGTTAGTTTTCACTTACTGGTGCCTCTGAATCTGACTCCAGGTTTCACTCTCCTATGAAAAAAATATTGCGTGCGGTGTGAGGAAGTGATCAGCGAGGGTGAAACAGGTCAATGGAGTCAGATTCAGAGACACCGGTAAGTGAAAACTAACCAACAGTAATTAAATAATATTCATTTATAATATATGTGGTATAAAATAAAATTCCCTCGTAACATTTAGTTACCTATGTAGTCTGACGGACTATATTAGTTTTATTTTTTTTCGTAGGAGAAGTCGGGCAATCCAGGGGAAGAGGGTGGGACTTTGCAGGGAGGAGGAGTTGTTGATGTTCAAATTTTTACTAAGTGCTGTGCCACATGCCAGAAAGGTAAGAATAGCTTTAAGTAGAGAAACATCCAGGTCCAGGCTTTCACTTGCATCCGGAAAACCGTCCCTTTCTTTTCACTTCATTTTACATTCTTCTCATCAAAGAAGTAATTCTTTGCACCGTCAGCCAAACAACCGGTGTCACAAATTTAAGGGCCATTAATTTCCCTGCGAGTTTAGCACAGAGTGTTTGCCGAAGTCGTACCTCCGATAAACATCTCAACCCGAATTTCGTGCCAGAGCACGGAAGTAACGATTTGTAAAGATAATTGCTCCAGCAAGCTCCTTTCGAGAAGATAGTGAATGTTCAATGGCCACAAAATGAGATAAAACTCATTTAAGAATCTCCAGCGGTTGTGTAGTGTTCTTCCCTTGAATTTCATCTTCCTTTTTTTTTTTAAATTCAAGGGTGCTCCAACGACGGGAGAGGAGTTCACAACTGATCATGTTCTCCCGATGGAGAGGCAATAGGCATCAACAACCCCCGCTGGATGGGTGTCTAATTGGATCTTCAATCGCCGCCGGCCTGTGCTTCTTATGAAACATTGGCAGAGCAGCTGAATTGGGTGGGAAATA
Source organism: Gymnothorax reevesii (assembly GCA_029721435.1). NCBI lineage: Eukaryota > Metazoa > Chordata > Actinopteri > Anguilliformes > Muraenidae > Gymnothorax > Gymnothorax reevesii. Next base: position 47,849,955 of record CM056591.1, read on the forward strand.
AGCATATATTACAGAGAAAGTGATTGAGTGCGCTTGTAGAGGGGTGAATGAGACGTGATTGATTAAACAGGACCAGCTGCAAATCTGCTCATACAATAGCGCAATTCCCCTGAGACCGCTCCGAGATCAAGCGGCGACGAAATACCCACTCTGCAGTCACAGGAAAAACCGACCAATTACTTTATTCCAAGGGCCGACCAAAACAATTTATGAACTTTGAGTCGAGCAGAGAAGAACTGATTTGTTCTAAATTAGCCCGTACAAAATCAAGGCAGAGCCTCTACACCAGCCCTGGTCTTCGCGCATTTATCAAACGCTTCCTCCGATATTAAGAATTTGCATTGCGATAGACCGGCTATCATTTCAAAACAGGAGGGGCTTCTCCGCCTGTGAAGACTTCTTTTCACATACAGTCAGAGAACAAAAGACAGACAGATTCCCGTGGTCCAGCATGAGGGAGAAAAACACAGGTTTCATTAAAACACACAGACGCAAACGCTCACTCACATGCCAACACGCACACACACACACACACCCCACCCGCTGACATCTTACCTTGCCATCATACCGCTTCACCAGGAACTGATCCAGACCCAAATCTAGAACATAAGGAGGGGGGGACAGGGGGAGGAAGAATATTATTACTGTAAAATAATGGAGAAAAGAGGCATTTTGTCATTAAGTTTTGAAGAGACCTGGCAAACAGATATCCATGTCAGGGGAGGCAAAGTATGCCAGAACTGAACCAAGTACTGGTGACTTTCATTTTGCTGCCTGTGGCAATTACCAACACAATCCAGTGATTAATAGTGGCCATTAACTCGCATTTCCTTATCTGAATGCCTTCAAATTACCTCTAACATCACTCAGAGCCCATTCATTAGCATGCTATTAATTTCTGCCAAAACAATGCCAACAGCTCCCAGAATGAACACATGCAGGATGTGGTTTTCCCACCATTCAGATAGAAGATTAATGAAAGATTTGGTAACCTTATTTCTGAGGGAACACCCCCCGTACAGCAAATTATGAGGCATCATTCTCCCTCAGAGACAATCTCTGACAATGCACCTGGCACAAGACACTTTCACAGTGTCAATACAGATCTGAAGTGCAACAAAAATAGCGACCTTCGACCCTCAACAAAAAGGGCGCACCCACCTGCTTTTAGGAAAACTAGCAACAGGACAAACTGTATGCCCTAGGAGCACCCCCCGCCCCTCCTCCATTTTATAAGAGCCCTTTCATCTAGAGAGGACGGAGGAGAACTTCTGCAGAGCTGGAAAAGTAACCTTCAAAAATAAACAGCGCCTTGATCCACACTCAAGCGCTGAAGATACAGAGTGCTACTTTAGGCAAAGTGGCCTCTTCCCCATCAATAGATCATGTCCTCATGATTACTGCCATTGGATATCAGGGCAGATGATGCAGCGCTGCACAGACGGAGACATGAGGGGTTGCGTTTAGCAGCGCATGACTGAAAGACAGCAGTTTTGCGTCCTGACACATCCTGTACTCCAGTGCCTTCAATCATGAAACTTGGATCGGGACCAATTTGTCTTCAATTACGCCTGTATCACGATGCCAAAGGTCTGCACTCTCATTCGCACTATAGCGGAAAGTGACCAGACTGACTAGAGTCTCGGTCAAAAAATAAATTATAAAAACTTTGGGCCCATCTCTTAAGACCCTTAACTTATGAATGATGAATGCAGTGTTCCAGTTCCCAGCAGACCGACCTTAAGACAATAACATACCAACCCCATTGCCAATATACTTCAGTGATGGTACAAGATGATAATACTGCAAGGGGAGTGGATAAGCTTTTGAGTAGTGTCACCCTCTCTCTCTCCAGAAGAAGAGAGGGAGAGAGAGAAGAGAGGAAAAGGGGCAGGGAAGAGCAGTAAGGTCACGCTGATCCTGCAGCTCACACACACACACACACACACACACAGGCCGTGACCTACTGCAGAGCTAACAAGGCTCCTGCTATGGATGTCACAGTGCTCTCTCTCACATCAAACGAGGGATTAAGGGCTCTTAACACACAGCTATCTTAAAATTAAAAGTTAAACCAAGAGAACCGAGATTCCCCTCATCCTCAGTTCACAGTTTTCTTAAAGAGTGAAGTACATGCTGTGTGTGTGTGTGTGTGTGTGTGTGTGTGTGTGTGTGTGTGTCCGTCCCTCTTTCAAGGGAGGAGGGTGAAAGTTATAGACCTCAGAAGGTCAACCGAAGTTCAGAACTCCTCCTCAAGTCAAAATATAGACACCTCCAAGGCACCTCCACGTCCAAACAGGGTTACAACATTCAGTCATAGAAAAAAAAACATTGCTCCCTGAGCAATTCCTGATTACTGTTGATGCAAATGTTCCTCTCGCCTGGTATCCAGCCTCTATGACAGTTTTCAGCACTCTAAGAATTTGCATGGAAATTCATAAGGGTCTGGACACAAGCCTATCCACCACCGTTTCTGCAAAATATTTTCTCACCCTAACCAATGTTGCTGCTAGCTGTCAATCATCACAGTCACAGTAGCAAAGCAGACTGATGTTGTCATGGGGCACCGCCAGCTTGCAATCAAGGCAGTGGTCACTTCCAAGCGAGTAACCAAAACCTCTGCCCAGTTTCCTGAAAGTACATGTTCACTGTGCGATGCCAATTTATTAGGCATGGAGTATGCACGCTCTTTTAAGTCCAAGTACAGTTAATTCAAAAACACTTTGCGACAGATTTGAGGGCACAGTACTCATTCTCTTAAACAAACCTGGTTAATCACCGCCCATCTGTGCTCAATGCTAACACTTACGCCAGGGCTTGGAAGATTCTACGAAAGTGTTCATGCCTACAACAGCCAGCGAATCAGGTATCTCAGACAGTATCTGTCGGAAATAACTGCCAGCGATTGGGCTTGCATCCTAGCCCTTATGAATCGCCATGCAAATTTGAAGAGTGTTGCAAAACTGTGATTCATGAGGGGCAGGACACCAGAGTAACACTCCTCTGCTTTCCCCGAGAAAATAACCCAGCACCGCACTGAGAGGAGCAACACAGCAACTGTAATCAATACAAACCCATCTGCGGTGTGCTGCTCCGCACTCAACACCGTCTCTCGCAAAAAAAACAGCAGCATTATCGGAGAACCTGGCCTGACAGATGTCCCGTATTTAAAGCAATTGGATTATGTCACAGGCATAAAATACAGGGGAGTTAAATGATGATGACGACATCAATAGATGAACCGCTTCTAACTCAGCTAACCAATCGCTATTGACTAAACGCCAGCAGAAGGCTGATGTGGCATTTTTACTCTGGTTGCGTAATGCAATGGTTGAGGGACTCGACAACCTCACACAAGCAAAGAAAAACAAAGTGCAGATAAACCAGGCTTAAAAGCTGCTCATCACTAATTCATTCTTATATGACCAGAGGCTGCTTAACACAAACGGTCAAAAAAAAGAAGGGAAAAAAAAAGGAAAAACTGTTCAAGCAGAAAACAACAAAGGGCATTTCATCAGTCTGCAGTCAGGCCTGAAATTCATATTAAAATAAGCAGGAGGTCCGCCCCCCCACTCTAATCACACTGGAGTGGCTTAGGCCCGGGGTTAGACTTGATCTCCAGCTCGATGGGTTGGTGTTAGTGTTTTATAAAGCTGGCTGCAGACAGAGGCTGAAAGTAGAGTCATGTCTCACATGCACACTGGTAACAGGCACTGCTGAGGCACGCAGTCTACATAACCTGCAAACACTGGGCCTCACTTAATTGATCATTTGAGTCCATTCACCCTGTACTACATTGCAAACACTACAAAACACATTATTGAATATTTTACTAGTGAACATTATTGTTTATTGAAAATATTCACTTATAAGGGGTGTAATGGTTACCTGAATCCGTTTGAAAGAAAACCGTATGCCATGAAGCTACTCTTGAAAAGACGGATTCAAATGCAGCCCAGGTTTGGTGTTTGTAAGTGGTATAGTTTTCGAGTTCTGGTCCAGAAACGATTTTATTACGGACGGATGGACACACTGATCGCTATATCCCCCGCATTATATGCCGGGGAGATAAAAATGGACAGAAGCACAGTTGAAGCATGTTCTCTGATCTAATCACTCGACACTGAAAGTGGTTTTTGGTTTAAAAAAAAAAAGACAGCCAAACCAGATTCTGCACAGATTAAAATTGCATGGCAGTGCAAGCAGAGTGTTGATGCTAGATTGGCCAGCGTCCAGTCTTGATCGGGCTCTGATTGAGAATGTAAGATTTTACTTATTTTTTTTAGCTTGTGCTGCAATTAATATCATCGGTGTGGTTTCTCCAGCACCAAACAGCATATATACGGAAGGACATCATTACAAAGTGAAATATTTATCAAATCTGTTCAATTTCCTTCCATTTCCAGACATTAACATCCATATCATGTCAAGGAATTGCAGCAATTTAATTCAGTGTCACAGTCCTTATACTTGTGGACTGCCCCTTATTTATTCAGCACTCCGCCAGCAGTATTTGGTTAGCGCCGAGCCGCACAGAGCTGGGTGTAGTCAGCAGGGATACAGCTGTTGCCTGGTACACAATTAGCCACTTCCACATGCACAGCGAGGTAGAGCCCTGACGCTAGACCAGCTTTTTTTTAGAGTTGGTGACTGACTAGATCGGTGGTTCCTAATCCAGTCCTCAAGGACCCCCTGCCCTGCAGGTTTTTGCCCCAGCTCCATTCTTTCACGCCTGATCCATTTAAGGACTTCATGCTGATTGGTTGAAAAACATCTACCTGAACAGGGTGTGCATTGGGCCTTAAATGGATAAGGTGTGCTAAAGCAAAGCTGCAACAAAAACCTGCGGGACAGGGGGCCCTTGGGATCCACCGGACTAGATCACTCAGCCAGAACCGCCAATTAATTCAGCAAAAATAAGAGTGAGATTTCAGCAGACCCCGACACATCCTCCCAGCCCCCCCTTCTCCATCTTCTGACACCAGCCAATCAGATGGCAGAATCCAACAACCTCCACACCTCCATCCACTGCGCATGCTTACCAGAGCGATGAGCACTATGAAATTCTTCAACTGCCATCAGAAAGAGCAGGTGGGTGGGACTACAGGGAAATGACCCCCCTGGGACCACAGGCGAATGGGAGCCGCCTCAATCCACTGAGCCAGGTCACCACGAATTAAAATCCCCCAAACCCTACCCCCAATTTAAAATCATTCATCTGACAAGGCAATGTACATCCTCTCCACTCCCCAAAAACTGAGGTCAGAGGTCAGAAGCATTGCCTAGAGGGACTGTAGGAGTTTTGGGTATGCTATAAATTAGAAGTGCAGTAATAAATTGCAAATCTATCGCCATTCTGGAGGACCGGAAAGGACAGGGGAGGGGAGGGGAGGGATCGAGAGCAGAGCACTCACTCTCCGGCTGTTTCTCGTTGGGAGTGATGGAGCGCACAAAGTCCTGCGGCGTCATGTAGACCTCAGCATCCCCGTGCTCGCTGATAATCTTCAGAGTGGCAAAGTAACGGAAGATCTTATCCGGCGTGGAATACGCCCGGATCCTGTTCTCGTACTCCATCACCTGGAGACAGATAAACGGAGAGATGGAAAGTTGGAGAGCAGCAGAGAGAGAAGAGATTTAACTGAGTGAAATTGGCACCGATTTTGAGATTCTTTGAGAAACTGGCTTCCATTCATGGCAAGAAGTATGACACCGAATGGTGCCAGCAACCATAACCAAAAGTGATTAAATAACTGTCTGTGTCCGTGTCTGTGCGTCTGTGTCTGTCGGTCAGTCAACAGAGGAGGGAATCTCCTGGATCTCAAAGAGAGCTTTTGGAATGTAAGAGATAAATATGAAAGTTATAGACCTCAGAAGGTCAACCAAAGTTCAGAACTCCTCCTCCAGTCAAAAATATTGACACCTCCAAGGCACCTCTACATCCAAACAGGGTTACAACATTCAGGCGCACAACAAAAGCACACCAATGCACCCTGTCTGCTGAACAATTTCTGATTACCGTCGATGCAAATCTTCCTCTGACCCATGCTATGCGATGTAAACAAGCTTCTTGTATGTGTCAGGAAAGTTTTTTGCACCCCTTGGTTCAAGTCTCAAGAGAAGTTCTCAAATTTATCCCAACACTCAACTGCTAATCAGGGATTCATCACAAAATGTGTTCAATGTCCCCAGAGCAAACTGTGGTCCACAATACAAGCCCGAGTAAACAGGACACTTCACTGCTAAGTATACCATTGTGATGAGTAGTGCTGAATGCTGATATACAGACAGTCACCGAGAGACTGAACAGCAAGCTGCTAGCGAGGCCCTGTCAATACAGGCGTAATATTTTTCTGCAATGAATTAACAGATAAAACTTGTCAAAATGTCAATAAAAGAAATATGAAGTTCACCATGAAGACAATTGAGGTGAATTATCTTCAGGAGGATGTAACTGAGTAGACAGCTCATGCGGGGGGAGGGTGTATACAGGGTAACAGCTGACTTTAAGAGTGTCTGAGACAAGCCTCAGCCAAGCAGAGCTGTCATCTAAACCAGCGAAGCCGGGAGCAGCCGGGCTCCTCAGGCGTCACCGGAGCGAGCCGTAAAGAGGGAGACTGGCAGGCAAACGAGCGTGCAACCTCATCCTCGACAGATCGTGTCGGCAATGAACTTCTGCTCAATACACACCTGAGAGACATCCTTATTCTGGGCCATTCCCACAGCTTACAATTTCCCACCACTGCCTGTTGCAGCAGCTGGAGACTGACTGAGGCTAATCTGCTCACGAATTTAAGTGGGACGATGGCTATTCATCGGAGGGAAGAACCAACCACCGACCGATCCAAAGGCTCGAACAGGTTTCAGAATATTTTCTCCTTTCCCATGAAATCTAAAGCAGGACGATGGAGAAAAGACGAGTCCTCCAAAGAGAATTATCGTTTATTGTACAATGGCCAAGGGGGAAAATCACATAGACGTGGGCAGTGTCGGTCGGGATCGCTGAAGTCTCGGGCTCTGCAGTTCTCTGGCTGTCTGAGGTGATCTGTAATAGTTGGGGGACGTCGACATTAAAGAGGTTTGGGGCAAGAAAGGTAGTCAGTAAATCAGCATCTGAAGACTCGGTGGGGAACCTGGTCAGGCCTTTAAAATTAGTTCTTCCCTTTTCTCTGAAGGCAAAATGCAAATTAAAGATATTAATCTCAGGAGCAGAAACTAATGCAATATATCTGCATATTTCTGTTATTGATTAAATGGTGATAAAATATGGGACCCATGAATACAAAACATGCTCTGGAATAAGTAACCTGATCACTTCTTGGAAGCACGCAGTATACTTCACCATTACGGAGCCAATGACTGGAAAACACAATTCTGGACCAGGAAATACAATACAATACAATAAATATATGGACAGTGACAATACTTGCTATTTTGGCCCTGTACTAGAGCACACTAGATTTGAAGATGCACATGAATTCTACGTGATTTGCTGACATTCCGAAGAAAATTGTGATTTACATCCATATTAGATGAACCACGATGAGATTACAGTCTTTTTAATACATTGTCCCGCCATATTTTGGGGCCCAAAAGTAATTGGACAAATGAACACAGAGCCAAACCCCCCCCCCCCAAAAAAAAAAAGTGTAACTGTCAAAATATCTACAGACTGCGCTGTAAATTGCTGGCAAGCAGCACCAGAGCCTGACATTCATCACAGTCAGGCATGCGTTCAGTGCTCTTAAAATTTCCATGTACATTTTAGCAATGCCTCGGCATTCGTGCCAAATCATTAATGGAGTGGAAGAGAGAAGAGGAAGAGAGAAGAGGAGAAGACAAGAGTGCAGGAAATGAACTTTCAGTTGCAACCAAACAGGACATTAACCCCCTGCCTTCACATCCAGTTCAGAGAGCATCGCAGGGTCCCGCACGAGGACAAGGGAATGAAGTGCATGGGCACAGGCAGGGTCAGCTTGGGCCACTGACACGAGGTGAGAATTACAGAGAAGGATGGGTGAGTGAGTAAAGAAGGATGTTGAGGGACTAGACAACCATTTTCCCCAATAAGCAGAGCTCTGACGCAAAGCTAAACCTTTTTTTACACAGTCCATTTACGATGTGGCGTACAGGACAGGTGAGAGGAGCAGGGTTATGCCAATGCCCAGGAGTAAAAATCTAACATTCTCACAACATAGCAGCTTCAGTCAATCAAGATCTGGCAGCATCACCTACAGGCAGCAAGCACTAACTCACACACAGGGTAAAACTTGAACTTGATAGTTCACCACTGACTCACTTCATCAGTTCCTACACCTGGAAATGCACCAAAACAAGCGCCTGCCACAGAGCTACAACAGCAAAGCACCACTTTGACGAGACCTGCAATTTCTCTCAATTACCGTTCCTAAACCTAATGCTACGACATAAAATGGAACACGCATTACTGCTGTAAAATGCACCAGTGAGTTAAAATGGTACAACCACTCACAGATGAAGCAAGTAATGTTGAATATCTCGTAACAGTGGCGCAAGTCAAGGTTTGCCGACAGACCTTAGATGGCAAGCGAACAGCCAGTTCTCAAAGTCGACGTGTTGGATGTAAAAGTTATGGGACCCGAAGGTGTGCGATGCTCAGGAAAAGGTTCGGCTGGAAAATACTGGGCACATGAATTTATTTGGATATCACTGTGACAGAGCCATTTGGCAATACGAGGGGGAACTGCACAATATCAGCCCTGTGGTTTTAATGTTGTGGCTGATTGGAGTAGACGTAGTATGTAGTAGTATGACTTGCATACAGTACTCAGGACTCTGCGATAGGAACACACACTTACAGCATGTATGTAGGCTTCAGAAAACTTGAATCTCTCTACCTTTGATCCAGCAACCTGTTACGCCATAATTAAGTGCGTTGCCTTGTTCACTGTGACGATCTGTCCCCTGTGTTTACACTGGCTGCTGTCAAGGATCATTATGATGGTATCAAACTGCTTTGTATACATTCTATCAAGACTAATAAGACACAACTCCTGTCAAAAAAGGATGGTAAAAAAAAAAAAAGATAATAGGCTTGTAAGCATGCAGACTGCTCCTAAGCTGTGACCTGGCCATTAGCAAATCAATCAAATTTGCACACCCTCCAACCCACAAGGTCACAGGAAGTCAGCAGTGGTGGGAGGGAAAAAGTAGAACAATTTCTATTGGCTCTTTCAAGAGAGCGAAAAGGAAATGATAGAAAGTCTGGCACGGTGCCAGAGCTGTACCAACCTTAACCGTCCTCCTCAGCCCCCCACATTCATTTTGGGTTCTGCTCAAAAAAAAAAAAAATGTACCTCTCATTCACAACAGTCACCGTCAGGGGACACTGCTCTGGTCCACGGCACAAACTGGCCCAAAACGAGCACGCGTGCGTACACACACACACAAGGGCTGGATTTTCACTGCGGGTTAAATGTGACACGAATGTAACACGAATTGGATCTTTTGCACAAATGTGGCCAATATCCGATCGGTCACATGGCTGTGTAAACAGAAAAAAAACACATCGATTCCGCCCTCAATCTGATCAGTCAGATCAGATCCAGACCCCATTCAAATGTGGTTTTGGTTCGTATATGAATCTGATGCGTATCGGATATGTGCCAATGTGCCTGTTGTGTAAATGCATATCAACATGCAGATCAGATATTTTGTAAAAAAGGAAGGCCCAGATTAAGGCGGAGTCTGCCGGCGCATTTGCGATGATGCAGGTGATAGGCGTAAAGCTGCCAACACCAGACGCAAAATGAATCTTTCGCGCAACAGATTACATTCAAAGTCAATGCAAAGACGACTACACGCGAAACGCGTATATTCGCATCTTTGCATTTACTTTGAATGTGTTGAGGATTATATTTCAATATTTCTCATCATATTCATCAGTAAATCAGTAACTAAATTAATTTGTTTCGCGCACAGTGTGAAAGCGGCTTAAAAGGCGTTAATGGGAGAATCAAATGCAGGTTACCCAGTGAAATGTTGCGGGCTTGCTTCACGTTTTAATTATTTCTATGACTGTTAGGCCTGCATGCTTTTGTGGTGCTGCACGCCCATTTGCTTTTATTTTCGGTAGCCTTCTCCACTGTGCACACGTGGATCGCCAAAGACAATGGCCAGGTAGTGAGTGGTGTAATCAAATGGAATCGAAACGAAACAGATATCATTCAGGCTCAAAGCAAGATGTAAACACAAAGTTGAACAAATCGGATATGGACCTCAAAATCTGATCCATATCCGATCTGGGCAACAAGACTTGAAGTGTAAATCCAGCCATATAGACAGTGATGTACAGAATATAAACTGCTTGCGACGGCTGCCATAAATCTTCCAGAATGGAATTAGTGATCTTAGTTAAGTGCCAAACATGGCCGATGCAGTTTTCCCCACACCCCCACATTCCAGTAAAGCTCCATCTCTCTTCTCTCCTGTCAGGGTGTGGCTGCTACTGCCGCAGTTCAGGAAAGCAGGGAAGTCCCTCGAGGAGCCTCAGGTATTTCAGCTTCCCAGTGTTTTAAAGGAGGGCAGACGGCCCACTGTTCACGTCAGACAGACGGGGGGAATGCAGACAGGGTTACAGATGGAGATGGGGTCACAGCGCCAGGGCAGGGGAATCAAACCTCCAACACCGGGGAACTGATATACGGCTAACATTTGGCAGCCCCAGGCACTGTACCACAGTCTCCCATCTGTGAAGGATTGTGTGCACATGAGTGGAGAGACAAAGTGTGGATTTGTCTGCAAATCTGTTAGAAAGAGAAAAAGAAATAGAGAGAAAGATAGAAAGCATGTTTATGTGTGTGTGTGTGTGTGTGTGTGTGTGTGTGTGTGTGAGAGAGAGAGAGAATGCGTGTTTGTGAAACTCAGCATGTGTGTGAGGGTGTGAGTGTATGCCCCTGCCATGTTATACCTTGATAATGAGCAGAGTAGTTATGTGTCCCCCTGCAAGTGGTGGATATTAATAAATAAACGAGGAGGGGGGGAGGGGCGGAGCCAGGCGAGGCTGATTGACAAGCGGGCAGGGCCGAGATCCACGCCTCCACACATTTACACTGTATCGACCCCCACGCTGCAGGAGACTGCAACTCGCTCTCTGCCTCTCACCACACACACACACACACACACACACACACACACACACAGTCTGGCTCCGCAGTCGTGTTGCACGTTTCCTTCAGGTTGCCACTGTCACTGCCTGCATTGTGCACTGTGTATCGCTACCATGCAGCAAACACAATTAAACTGAATCCTTATCGACCGTCCAGGAGGGACACCCCTCACCCGCCCCCGCGTCGTGCTTTAGAGAGCGGAGAGAGCAGAGCCGCAGTGACTCCAGTGCATCTGATTTTTTCACTCATCACTTCTTCACTCTCTCATTCTATCCCTCCTGCTGGAAAAACATTCATTTTCTCACCATGCAGTCCCCTGTATTATTTGACTGTGATGACAATTGTTCTTCCTCTGACATTCTTAACTTGCCAGAAAACTACAGGGCATTTCAAACTTTTTAAGACTCTGCATTGCTCAGGCTGGCCAGGGTACAGAGTTTTTTAGTGTAAAGAACATTCTGTCAGAGCTCACCGAGGAAAATGTGCACGAGGGTGTGGTAATGCAACAAACTCTAGCCCTGTAAGCTAGCCGTCTTAATCACTGCGCGATTTTCAAGCGCTTGAATGTAAAATTCACTGACTTACATGGCAGTCAATTTAAAAGACTGATCACTCAGGGCGAATGATGTGTAGACAAATTGATTGATTGACAGGTGTCTGCTGCTTACGCCAATCGATTACCTTGCGGTCGCGGAAACCGGATCGCTTCTTCTTCTTCTCTTCCGTGCCCCCCTCCTGCTCGTCATCGCTGCCGCTGGTGTCCACCGTGCCCGCAGACTCATCCTCTGACTCCGCCTCCTTCGCAGGGTCCGCCTCCTCCTGTTCCACCTCCTCCTCGTGCCTGACGGACGGCCCCGCTTCAGCGTTCGCCCTGCGAGGAGGAGCAGAGAGCAACAGGGTTCGAGACCCTCCCACAAAGACCTCCTATTCGGCTACAATTCTGAAGTTAGAATCCTAATTCATGGAGAGAAGTGTTAACGAGGGGGAAAAATATTCAGCACAAAAGGGTGAAACTTGGTCCCTATTTCAGCTGAGACAACCATCCAGTTATTTACTGTTGACATGAATAAGACCTTGCTCAAGTGCTTTTCTTTTTGACTTGTGCAGGTATCAGAAGATAAGAGGGAAATGGTTTGGTACTGCCATTTTTCGTATAAACTCGAAGTTGGTATAATTAACAAGAATTTCAAGGAACAGATTACTAAGCACCAAGTCTATGCAGTGGAATTTCCCCGTGTGTCCCAACTGTCAATCGCAGCGTCAGATAACGCAGAGATGCAATCAGTGGCATGTCAACATGGAGTTTAGCAGGCAAGTCAAAACAAGCAGAGCTTCCACAATCAGCCACAGTAATCCCGACGCTGACCTTTCTAAGTGCGCACACACCCTATTGCAGTAAGCAGGGTAACAACGCAATGCTATTTTACTTTATTACTGCTCACTCCATGGTTGAGCAGCTTCAAAAAAATTATCATCATTTTCCGAGCTGCAGCCATCGAGATGCCTAAATTTCCACATTCCACTGCAATGCAGCTGACAATTTCTGAATCAAATCTGCATCACTAATACACAGAGTGGGTGCCACTACCCCAGTAATGCAAAAAGTGTCATTAGCAGAATAACAACAGCAAGGACAATTACACAGTCACGCCCTGGGCTGGACCAAACCGTGGCTTTTCACAGCTCTTCTCCAAATGGCAAATTACAAACACAGCTGTGAGCTTCTGTTCCAGGTGAGCAGGAAGCCAAAGTCAATGATGAGCCAATCTGAGACTGCAGCTAATTTTCTGGCGGCAGAGAGGGCGAGTTAGTTACGGTAACCATCTCTAGGACCGCGAAATGCAGTCGCATCCACACTAAAGGGTTCAGTGAAAGCCACGGGCATTTTAAAAGGAAGAAGGATTCTTTAATCACTCCCCTGAACTCATTTATAAAACACACCTCACAGAGAACAGTTTCAAGAGGAAAGAGGGAAACCACAAGACTATTAAAGTTATTTTAAAACTCTTGAAAACTCCTGGAATGGCTTCCTGACTCTAAACAGGTAATCAAGCCGAACCTCTGCTTGACAGTTCAATTGTGAGAAACACTAGTTCCAGAAATTGGCCCAATTGCCAGAAGAGAGGAAAGATCCAGTTTTTTCTTTTTTGGAGGGGGTTACAATTTATAAGAGACCGCAGGTGTAGCGTTACCGGCTCAGAGAACTGAAGTCCAGTCATGCATCTGTTCCACTCAAACTCAAACAGCCGATTGGCCGGTGAGAACAAAATACCAGTGAGGACTTTTACTCACAGTTACCCGTCGATGCACCCAGCCTACTGGACATTCTCACCTTGTCCAGAGGAGTCCAGCGCTGGCTGACGCTCCCGTAATGCCCATCAGGGCGGCGAGCATGAGCCTCCTGCGGCTGATTGTCTGAGCGGGACCGGTGTGGTATCGCCGTGACAACTGCGTAAGGCCCAGCGCGGCAGCCGACAGCAGCCGCAAGCGGAACATCTATTTTTGTTTGGGGAGGGAGAGAAAAAGGAGTCAAATGTTTTTGTATCCAGGCACCGGACTAAAGTTAAGGGGTCTTCAGGGTAAAGTGTAGAAATAACCAGAATAATGTGAAAACTAAGAAACAAACATACTGAACATGATTTTAACCTCATAAAATGTGGTATTTTTATAATTATTTACATGGTTGCCATGGACACGGCACTTCAAAGACAAAATCTGAAACCATTTTGTGGCACTGATATTTCAACAAGACATTGGTCAGATTTTTCTCAAATTAGTCTCATACGAAAGCTTTAAGATAGTTCTATGAAATGACATAGGATTTTTTTGTTTGGATAATTTAATGAGCTCTGTTAATCGCCATCATAAACTTGCTTCATTTTCAAAATTAACCCCCAAAGGATGCACCTATATAGAAAGTGTTATGTCAATTCATAGATCTCCAACAGATACCACTTCAGTCAACATTTCAAGTCAATCAGATGAATATTAATGATTTTACGTCAAATTTGTGATTTTCAGGAATTTGCATTCAAAGTGACAAGTAACAATTGAGGAAAAACAGATTCTTGGTGTTTACTGGCATCTCACTGCATTCCTTTATTTATTGTGAAAATCAAAAATATTGAAATTTTCAGAAAAAAAAAAAAGGAGGAAATTTTTAACCTGAAGACCCATTAAATCAAATTCGATATTGATAATAACATAAAAATACACACCCCAGAGCTAGGAGTTTTTCAGCATTGCCGAGAGATACTGCGGTTATATAGTATTAAGCATTTCCAAGAGTCACAGCTGCATTAGTCAGTATAATCAAGAGGCACAGCAATATTATTCAATATTTCCCAAAGTCACCGTAAGGTCATAGCAATTTCCTGGCACCTCCCAGCATCTGCGGCAGGGCTTCCTCCTGCCCTTTATGGGTGAAGCAGTATGGCTTCCCTAAATTACTCAGCACATTACCCAACATTCATTTGGCAGGCTACGCTTTTCTCCAAAGCAATGTATAATAAGTGTGCACACAAGGTCATTGCAATTGCAACCCCAAATGCTGTAGGTCAGGTAAGGGAAAATCCAGAGTGCATCAGTTAGTTCATAGTCCCAAACAATAAAGTGAAGACAAAAAGTCATTACAATTAAAAAAAATAACAATAAAATTTTTTTTAAAAATCACAAAGATCTAAAATCTTAGCCATTCTTAGTGGAGCACCTCATACAGAGGTATGTGCAGAGGTTCTGACTGCATTTCGGTCAAGAAATCCTTTTTAAAACTGGCTCACGACCAAATAGAAAATAATAATAATAATAATAATAAAAATAAAATGACATTCATAAACATTGTGTAGATGCTAGCATTTGCCATGTTCAAAAAGAGAGCAATTCTGATTCCCATGGCCTCATTCAAGCAATGATATGGAAGATCCACAAGGTAAATCAATATGGCTTCTAAAAGCATAAGAATTCTAGCAGAAAACCAATTTTCCCATAAATAAAATAAATATAAACCAACAGGATACTGTCAAACATCAAACTCCCACCATATAAATAAGAATGGACTGCAAGACAAACACTCCAAGACAGATTGAATAGATTGAATATCGTGCAGTAGCCGATTTAACATCAAAAAATAGTACAGTTGCATACATCTTCTAAGTCATGATGATATGCAAGCATCAAATCCACGGACACCTTGCTGACACACACTGTCGTCTATATAATTGGAATGTGCAGGGCACATTTTATCTGTAAGAACCGCAGCGGTCTCCAATCGGTATTCGAGTGAGACACTGCGTCAAATTAGGGAGGCCTTTAAGGATGGTGGCGTTTGCATGTCGAGAGCCGTGCAGCTTTCCTAATCTGCTGCGACTGCATCGCGCACTCCCTGAGCCCCGAGTCTGGGCTCCTGGGTGTGGGCTGACATTTCCCCCAAAAACTAATTAACAGCAACGAGAAAGGACAAAGGGGGAGGGGAGGCGGAACTAAAGTTTTAAAACAACAGCACTTCATTCCCAGGATGTTTACAGAAAATTCTCTGATATCAGAAAGGCTAATTAATGCAGGAGATGAAGGCTGATTCAGTCAAAGTGATCCGTAATTTATTCTTTTCTTGCTGCAACATTAATCTCGCACACTCCATTTTAGCATGACACGCTTAATTTCCAAACCTAAAATTACGCAGTCTCGCAATTTAACCCCTTGACGCCTGAATTTATACAATTAAAAAAAATTAAAAAACAAACAATAATAATAATAATAATAATAAAAGTAATAATATGTTTTTGCTTTCAAGCAGATGCTAAATTGGATGCATTCCGAACAGAAACGGTTTGCAACAAATTCGCAACAATGGGCGTCAAGGGGTTAAAGTTGAGCGACTCCCCTTCTTCAGACCACCAAGGCTCCAAAATTCTGGCCTCGCAGAAGTGTCCCTGCGGCAGTCCAGGTCAGTTACCAGCCAGTGCTTTGCAAAGGATCCGGTGCTGCTATTGGCAATCCTGCTAATGCTAATAGGGCGTTAGTAGCATGCGAATAAACAAAGGACATGGTCTCTGGTCAAAAACTGCCTGCTCTCCGCCACACAGAAGACAATCAAGAATCTTGTAGAAGGTTGATAGGTTGGATCTCAGCTGAATGTAGCCATGCCACCTTCAAATGTGGAGCGTACCAGAAATTCCTTAAAAAAAATGTCCTGCTTGCACATTAGGAAATGCAAGACCTATTATAAGGTCAAGAACAGATGCAAAAAGCAACAATAATGTCCGAGTTAACCAAAAACTCAACAAAGAATGAGAGCAAAGAACATATGTTGATATTATAAAAAGTATTAAAAAAAAAAAAAAAAAAAATCATCAAACCAGGATCATTTTTCTACAACCCCCCGGGGTTAAGAAGGACATCGTGTCTCTGTTAATCTGTTTTAATATGCCAATTCCCTTTTAGAAGACTAATATTGTACCCATCAAGGAGCTGTATTGCTCTCACTCACCCCAAAGGTGAGACAAATTTGACTTTGCAGCAGCTAATTTTGCTTTGAAACAAACTTTGACCCTGAGTAAGGAAATATCGTATTCATGCATGAACCCAGTTGAAAAGGTTCAGCAATTCACATGCCCCTGTGCACGAGATTAAAAATAACTAAATTGATATGCCAGGTTAAAAAAATGTTTGTCAAAAATAAAAATAAATAAATCTACATTTCAACCATACTAAGTGCAAAGCATCTAGGCAAATCAGTGTGGCACATTGAGAAGAGGATCAATTGTGGTACATTTTGTCAAATGTAACTTCCCAATTCCTCCCATGATCCACCAGTCAAATCCTGCTCCACTGCTTTCAATCTACGCACTGAATGAGAATAATTCTGAGGTCAAAAGAAACCAGATTTTACCGCCCATTTCAATACCAAGGTAATTAGTACATTACAGGCATAATTCTATTGACAGCACAAAATGCAATCAACCAAGTCACAAGTAAACAGTCGATCGCTGTCTGTACAATTAGACACAATGATAGTTTGGCATGTAGGCTCTGACCCAGAGCAAACAGCTGAATGCAGGGGTGGAGGTGGGATTTCAACTAGCAGTAGGCAGTTTTACTAAGCAGCAGAGTATGATACAGCGCAGGAGCAGGAAGATGCAAGTTTATTGACCCATAGTGGTGGAGAAAAGCTTAAATAGCTTGCCTGAGAGGGCGAGAGGCAAATATGCATGGGAGTGCCTGTGAGAATTAGGGTGTCTAGAGTTTTCAGCCAGAACTAGCTCGACAAGCCACAAGCTAAACCCCATTAATGTCCTTAACTGAGCTTCGAGCAATGACAGAGCTGATGAACTGCTTGATCAAAGTTACCAATTTCTCTGGTAAAAACATACCCTTTCATAATAAAGCGAACACACTCTATTCTATAAAAATGAAACAACCGTCAAGTACAAAAGTCACAAAACTCTCATTTGCCAATGGAGAAAACCTAGGATCTTGTTCTCCATGATGAGCATCATCTTCACAATGAAGAATAGAATAAACTGTAAAAAAAAAAAAAAAAAAAAAAAAAAACAGAAATTGTGACAAAAATGTACACCAAGGTAAAGTAAATAAATATATACATACATGTTATAGTTTGCTGAAAACAGTGAGAGAACAGCCTCAAAAATGTTCGTCAGCAAATTTAAATTGAAGGAAAAAAAAAAAGGAAGCTTGGGCTTTGAACACATCTGCTTAATCTTTTACTGTGAGCTTACAACACGATCTTCATACAGGCCCAACCTGCAACTCAGCATAGCACTGCAGATTAAAGAGGCTTTACATTTTATCTTTTTTGCTTATATAGAAGCATGGCTACATTGCACAAAGGCTGTAGTCCTCTTTATAAATCTCCCAGAGCTGGCTACCACTGCAGTGTGTACAGAGTACTGACAAACCCCCATACTCGTTTCCCTGCTCAGAGCAGAAAAAAAATAAAAACTGCTCAAATTTTACAACAGTAAGACAAATCTTCAGTTGTAAACTGGAAAAAAAATACTGCAGTGATATGTCTGTACCTGAAAGTAGGCCATTATATGGACCACATTAAAACTAACCAAGTAATTCCATGACCAAACAACAGATTTTAGAACTTTTATTTCCAATTGACCAACTTGAATATGCTTCATACTTCAAATAAATAATGTCACAGTACCAAATAACAAGAGTATGGATGGTGTAGCTTATATCTTCTTTAGTTTCTCAGAAATTGAGGATTTAAAAAAAAAAAAAAGGGCTGAAGCCCCATTAAATGAATGCTGCCATTCATGCAACATGCCTGAAATTCAGGTATTGTTCCATGACAACAATGTTATGCCTTCCGTTCCTTCTAAAATGGAAGGCCTTCAGTAAAACCTTTGTCAAGTTATGGCTTGTTGACAACTGCATTAAATCATTTCTTGGTGCCTTTTCAGCCCTCTATCTCCACACTGAATCACATCAAATTTTGTAACTTTTTTTACATTCGGTATAACACTTGTGTTATAGTTCTTTCTCAGCAACTACAGAGGAGTGGAAATTTGCACCTTATCCGTTTCTTCTATTTTTGCATATTTGTCTCATTAAAATTATCCAATTCAAAGAAATTTCATTGTTAGACAAAGATCACTTGAGTAATCACAAATGCAGTTTATAAACCAAACGTATGTCGATGGCACGAAATTGCAAATCTCTGCGCTCCGCAACAAATGTTATGGGAGTAGTAGTAATGTGTCAGAGGGCAATTCACTGAACTGGCATTCTGCTGTCCAAATGATAATGTGCTTGTTGCAGTGACAAGCACAGATACCGATCAGAGTTACAGCAATGTGATATAGTTGGTTAGTTGGAAAGAGTACTTAGTGGCCAAAATATAAATCACAGGATGGCAATTTTTGGCATGCAGGCTGCTATCACCAAGATACATGTCCATACCAATTTGCAGCCTTCTACATTGAGTAATAACAAAACGTGCCATCCTTTTCAACGACTGGCAGACCTGATGCCATTTGACCCAGAAAACAGTCAAAATTAGTTCAAATCAAAGCCCGTCATATGTGATGAAGGGTTATCCCATGCACCTCCCATAAAAAAATCTGAGCAACAGCATGCGAGCTCGATGCATAACTTATGGCCATTTTTCAATTTTCACAAAAAGCCCCCTGGTGGCCAGAAGAGGAAATTAATTTAAATTCTAAACGTGTTGTGCACCCCTCTGGGTCACCACCTTAAACCATGGAGGTAATAGAATAGAACTGGAGAGCGAGGAAGTACCACCCCAATTACTTTCAATGGGAGATGCTAGGCTAGCTACTTCAACCCAGGAAGTACGGAATTGACCGACGCAGTCTATAAAAATGGCGTTCCATGGGTGCTAATTTCCGGCACCATTTCATAAGATTGGCAATCTGATTATACAGCACAAATGGCCAAGAAAATGTGTCATCTGTGTGGATTGGCGAATGTGTTTCAGGGGAAATGACGATCAAATCTATTAATCCGGAACACACACGCACTATACAATCATTGGCTGAACGGCTGCAGTCAGAGCAACAGCTGGACAACTAAACTCATGAACGAGCTGTCATCAAGCTCCAAGTATCAGTTCTTATTTTACAGGCCCTCTTGAAAAGATCGATCAGTTTCGTCAGACAAAGTGCAAAATAATGAAGGATTACCGAATATATTTGCTTTTGTTTTCGCTTTATTTGGCAAGAAAAAATAAAAAATAAAAAATGCTCACTTTTCACTTGGTGTCTATGGAGCTTCAGCATCTTTGGCCACAAAATTGCATCCTTGGGAAACGCGGAAGCAGGAAACTAACATGCTAACTGGCTGAAGCAAAGGTACTTCCTCATTGTCTCTGGTTCTATTATATATCTCCATGCCTTAAACACACCAGAGTTTCAGGTTGATTGGCCAAACGGCCAAGGAGGAGTTACTCTTTTGGACGGCCAGACAGACAGGCGCCAAACTGTATTACAAGATCTCCTCACTTTTCGGAAGTGCGGAGATAGTGATGATTTTACTTTTTGAACAAAAAAGCTAACCAACCCTATCTGCCCCTACAAAAAAGGTAATAACCCCTCAGTTATTAGGCCTACATCAACCGACAAATTAAATTGATAATTGGGTTCAATTTCACAAGACACACCAAAGCATGATTACTCCCACTACTAATTAATCTAAACAGCACATAAAAACCTGTCTAGCAATGTGAAGCTAGCAAAAAGCAGCACATGATATCACGATCTTTAAAAAAAAATGTAAAAAAAGTTCAACAGAAATTTGCTGGGCACTGTCAGTCTGAAAATGGTTACAAAGCCACTTCTAACGGTCCGAGACTCAGCACACCACAGTGAACGGTATTTTCTACAAATGGAGAATAATTCAAACAGCAGTGTACTTTCCTAGGAGTGGCCGGTCTTGCAAATTCCTCCAAGAATGCATCGGCGACCCATCCAGGAGGCCACAACAGAACCTAAACTAAAATCTTAAGGCCTTCCTTGCCACAGTGCAGGTCAGAGTTAAGGATTCAACAATAAAAAAACAGACTGGGCAAAAATAGCATCCGTCAGAGAGCTGCAATATGAAAGCGACTACTGACCAAAGAGATTACGAAGGCTCACCTCACATTTGCCAAAAAACACCTTGATGACCCCCAAGACATTTGGGATGGACTGCCGAGGGCTAACAAATAAATGCGTTTCTGGTAACCCGACTGATCCCTCGACACACCAAACCTGAAGTTTTTAGATCACCGTTTAAAAATAAAATTGGCAAATACTGTGCAAACCCCATTCCTGCCAGTGCAGCATCTGGATTTGGATGCTTTTTTCTGTTGCAGTAGTACCACATGTGTGAAGTAATTAAAAGAAAATTAAGAATGTGCCATCACAGCGATCAGTGGCGGAGGCATGTTTCATCTCTGCCAAGACTGGTGATACTAAAAATTTGTTTCAGATCATCTCAAGAGTAAATCACAAAGTTCATGTATCCATTCATCAAACTGTAACTCAGTGACAGCACAATGACAGGGACTCAAACTTATAGTGACAGGCCATGATTAATCCCTTTCCATGGTTGGTCGAAGGCGATGGTGACAATCTCTCATGAAAAAGTAGGGATACAGTCACCGAGCAACATTTACTCTTGTTAGGCAGTAACTTAAAATGAAAAAAGGGCAACAAAGGATACATGATGAAATGCAACTATTACACCATAAGCTGAAAAAGCCCAGAAATGAGTTCAAGGAGACGAGCAGAGGAGATCATGACGCACTGCCCTGTAATTTGTACGTAAAGACGAAGGTTCGACAAAGGTGCAAGCAGACAGTGCGAGCCGACGCCAAAACTGAACTGTCTGAAGGTTCGGTGATTCATCCCTGAAAGACCAATTATGAAGGTTTTTGATTGGCTTACTGGATGTCACTGAGCCTCTTTAACATGGTTATATATTGGATTTTTTAAATTATGCATGTGTGTGTCCGAACATTAATGTTTAAATTTTCAGAATTAAATATTTCAGCGAGTTATCATTCTTTTCACCTCAGCTGTTTCAGTTTTACGTTATGTCAACATGCACCAGATCTTTTTTTTTTTTTTAGTCTGCTGTAGTCAGTTATATTTGAAATAAACACACATTTTCGAAAAGAATTTGAATTCACAACTTAAACCATCCAACAATTTGATGTAATGTTTTTTTAATACAGTTGAGGGTGAGTGGACCAATCAAATCACTCCTTCTTGATTTCATCAGCATTGCACGTAATGTACCTACTTTTTCGGAACTAAGGTTCCAAGACAAGATAAGTAGACCATCGAGTCAAGTTGAGCATCTTTTTCAACCATAACGGTAGTGCCTCCACCTTGAAATCAAACTCACAGCCTCAGAGATTCAAGCTAATCGCAGTTCCCTCCATTACACAAGATATAAGGACAGGTCATCGAATACCTCAATTTAGAATAAGAGAAAGTCCTCCAACTCATGCAGAGAAATGAGAGGTGACATGACAGATAAAAAGGATTGAGGCCGAGTTGCATGTTTTGACGGGAATAAGCATGCAGTCTTATCATAAGCCAAAACCGAGTGTGTCAACAGCATGGAAACGTTGGCAGAGGCAATCGGGGAATCGAACAGGTAACGCGTCATAATCACCGGCACAATAAATACGGGACACGCAGAGAGGATTTATCAACGTGAACTTCACAATGAGGGAAACATCCTGCGATATTAATCTCGCAATTAAGTCAACAACCAGCTGGTCTTCCTTCATTGTTTTTTATTCTCCGCTTCGTTCACTTTGTACTAGAATCGGTAGCCAACTATTAGCGAGATAATTACTTAACTACCCCACTGATCCAGCCACTAATAAAGTAGCTGGCTGGCTCGTTAGGCATTTTTTAATCACCATAACTAGCACCATAACTAGGTAGGCACGCACAGCGCCAATGCAGTGGGAATGCGATCAGGCGGCGAACGTCATGCAGAAAACGAGCAAGAATGTAATTTAATTTACGTAAAATCCGCACAACAAGCAGTTCCGACTGTCGCGCTGTACTGTTAGCATTTCGTCAAACAACTTGCTAAATATTTTCAGAGATCGAACGACTGGTACACGAACTCAATCAAGCTGAAATATGCAAGTCGCCACTGACTTGCGTAACTCTTCTGTGATACTCTGGTTCCGTTGGCGTAAGGCACCGGCAAATAAGAATATGCACGTAACGTCAAATGCGCTACATCCGTTCGTGAATACAAGTTAGGCACCTTTGGGTTCGCCTCAGAAAATCTGCAGAAAAAGAACGCAATCCGCGATTCAAACACTTACCCTGGTTCCTTACGCGACTACAACTGTCCCCGAATAGCCAGAAAAGAGATGCCCCTGGTTTATTTCCTAAAAAGTAAATCAAATTGTTTCAAGCCGTGGACTACACTTTCCGCCTGACAGCTCCCGTAGCTCAGTAGCAATATTTTCCCTGATTTCCGCTAGCATGGAGGACACGGGCCCTCCCCTTTTTACGTCATTGCAAAGAGCCCACTCCACCTATTGCGGCGTACGTGCGTTTGTAAATACCCAGCTGGGCGTGGTACGATGGGCGTGGAGAAATGTTTGGCAGATAACGCATTACAAGAATGCAAGTTCAATTATTGCTTTCAATAAGTTTGGGGTAGTCCCGGTAAAACCCTTCTTGCGTATGTTGCCCAAAAATTATACGTGTTATGTTTATCATCCTTAGATATACTACCACTATACTTATACCACTGATACGTATACTATAGTTTTTCTCAATCACTGTGGAACATTTCTCGCATCAGTAACATTTGCACAACAGTTTGTACATTTCTCAAAACAATAAGTGCAAACTGCAAAACTTAGCTGATAACCTGCAAAACCGTGTCACTTGCTCAAAATGCAAAGTTTATTCCCCAAAAGCAAATATTCATGTCAATGAAACTGTCAGTGTCATAAAAATGATAAGTCCTGACACCATTTTTTATGAACAAGTGAAGGTACGTAATCAAATGGCTTTGTCATGTTTTCGTTATGACAGTTTACTCTGTAAGTGTTTTCCAATGCAAAAAAGTCAGATCTTGTTGACTCTACCTGAAAATGCTCAAGACAGCACTATACACTATTTTATAGCCGTTTGAAAACTAGTTACACATTATTGTATTTAGTGGGGTAATAGAGTTCAAGATTTTGAATGCATATGTTTCACATTTTTACTGCATATGCTCTTTGCAATTCTAATTTCTTCACAGCATTGTGCAAAAGAAAAATAACTACAGTCACACATTTACAACAAACATAAGAAACACCCCTTGGGTTGAGCGGTGCACAACTGTAAGGAATATTGCAGTACATATTGTAACAGGACATACAGAGGACTGTAACTCATTCCTGCACATCCAGACCTTCCTGTCTGTCAGGCCACATATTTTCATCAACATCACAGCGAATATCATCCCTTCCAATGCAATTGCTTGACAGATTTTGACAACTAGTTCAACATTTTTGTGTGTAATGACTCAAGCAATGAAATGAGGACTATTAGGGAAAGACTATTCAGCATTCAGTATAGTTTATTTTGACTGACATGACATGAGAAAATGATAATGTTATAAAACAGCAGAGAATTGGATGAAAGCAGTTGATGCATGTCCAAGAGCATTTGCAATTTGTTCAAAGGAATAAGAAATTGCAACTATGATGTGCAAAAGTGACTAATGTTGTGGAGGTTGAACTAATAGTAAGGAGAATTTTCATTCTGATCAGAGAAATGCACCAAAGCAACTGAGAACAACTGTAATACTAATGCTGCTACTACTGCTACTACTTCTAATCATAATAATCATTAGGCGTTGGTTGTTCTCAACCAAATGGCTATTTACCCAGTGCACATTCAGCATGCACTGTGAGCCTCTCAACAAATAATAACAGTTAATATTATTATTGTCATGATTACTATGTTCACATATTATTTTGTCATTCAATTATTATTTATGTAATGTTCTTTGTAATGTGAGGAGGATGATGATTAATATATTATTATTATTATTATTATTCCACCATTCAATAATCATCACATAATTTTCTTTTTTACTTTGATAAGTATGCATGAGTGTCTCTAGCCAATAAATGGATTAAGATGCATAGCTGTCAAATATTTGCAAGTATGGCAAGCTGAAATTCACTGTAACAAATTCATTTGCGGAGTATGTGTGCCGTTTCAGGCAGAATAGCAAGCCAGACATCAGCCTGAGGCGAGACATGGCCAAGTGATGTAGGAGGCTGATACCCAGGCAAAATCGAGGGCGAATTATCTCGACTCAGCATTTTACGATTAGGAAGAAGCAACCAATATCAAACATTTTACCAAAGTGTCCCCATCAGCAAAATGGTGCTGCATGCTGACAGCAATCTATTATACCCCTCGTTTAAAATGTCAACATAAATGCGACATTTAAATCGAGAGCCTCATCTCAATTGAAAAGGGTTGACAGCATACTGTATATTTTATGAGTATAAATACTGAATTCCCTTGATATATTAATCTTTATTTCAAACTGAAAGGGCTCAAAGAAAAGTGGAATCCCTTTCTGTTGTAATGCAAATACAAGTCATTCTGTCATGAGGCAAGACTTCTTTATATTCCATCTGAATCAAGAGCTGTGATTATCCACTCCATTCTAATGCTTCTATGTAAGCGGTGGCATTTCAGAGTCAGGATATAACAGACTGTCCTCAGAACAGACCACTTCAGCTTTTCATTGCACATTAGTTCTCGTATTGTTTTATCCATACTCCTTGGTAAATTGCTAAAGCAACTGCAATGAATAGTACAACCATTTTCTGTTTAAAAGGTATGTTAAAAAAAGTTTGTTGACATCCAGGCCTAATCAACTAATTTAACAGAGACAGGATGCCATTTCTTTCTCTCTCTCTCTCGCCTCTCTGTAACTCTCCCTCTTTCTCTGTCTTTCTCTCTATCTATCTGTGGAGATGCTGCCTTGTGATTGAACCAGATTTATGGCACATGCTCTTCTTGACAACAACGTTATCTTTCGTCTTTTACTCTATTTCGCAGATAAGATGCTTCATAGCCATTCTGATCTCTTCAGAACCCTTCCTTAATTCAGCAGCGCCGATCAGCACCGATGTTTCCTGAAAGAAGTAAAACCAGTTTGAGACATTCACCGCTTTCTATTATACAGCTAAGAACAATGTAGCCATCATTCCAGATGACTGCTGAATCAGATAGTGAAGACAGACTTCTATGCCCTCAAAAATTATTTGCACCTTTAATATGAGCAAAACAAGCAGAACAAAAATATATTTGCTTTTTATCCTCTTGGTTGTTGACTCAAAGTATTCACAACAATATTGCTTTCTCATTGAAGTTAAAAAAAAAAAATCAATTAATTAAATGTT
The DNA here is from genome assembly GCA_029721435.1 of Gymnothorax reevesii. Lineage (NCBI taxonomy): Eukaryota > Metazoa > Chordata > Actinopteri > Anguilliformes > Muraenidae > Gymnothorax > Gymnothorax reevesii. The sequence goes on from CM056591.1 coordinate 47,876,028, forward strand.
GGCATAAACATTTCTCCTCAATCATATTTGCCACGATTATTGGCACACCTAGAAAATCCTTCGATTAAAATCTCACCGTAGCATATTTCCAGGTTACAGTTTTCAGTTCACCAGTTTGATTAGGAACTAAATGGTCAGACATGACTTCCTGTTTTGCTGGGGCATAAATATCAGCTGATAAACGTCAAATTCCTTTAGATGTTCAGCACTGCAGGAAAGACTCACAAAGAGACATTGTGCCCGCAAAGTTGTAGTTGAGAAACAAAAATCAGGAAATGGATATCAGGGAATCTCTAAATGGTTAAAAATACTCTGTGAAGACGATAATGAAGAATTTAAAAGTAATGGGAGATTTTGAGAATCAGCCTGGAAGAGGATGAGTGTGAACATTGACTCCATACACAGTGAGGAGGATAGTTCGACTGGCAAATGATTCTACAGATCACAGCTGGGGAAATGCAGAAGTCAATCCAGTCTTGGGGTCAGAGAGCCTCCATAACTACCATCAAATGCCACCTACATCACCCCTAGTCCTGAAGGAGGGTTGCCAAAAAAAAAAAAGCCTGTGCTGTCAATCAATCACAAAATAAAGTGCATACTCTTTGCCAAAAGTTACAGGGACTTTCAGTGGGACTGAGTTATATGATCAGATTAGAACAAATTAGAGTTTTTTTGGAAACAAATGTCAAAGGTGGGTTTTGCTTTGACACAAAGCAAACCACACAGAGAAGCACCTCATCACCACTGAGAAGTAAAATGGTGGATCTTCAACATTTTTCGCTGATTTTATTCCAAAGGCCCTGGACATCTTGTTGGCATATGTGGTATTATGGACTCCATAAAACACCAGCAGATACAGGTATTAAAGCTGCAGTTGGTAAGTCTTATAAAAGTAACTTTTTGTCATTTTGCTAAAACTATCAATGTGTACAGACAGTGCTCTGTAATTTAAAAAAGGCTCCTATAAACCCACATACTGCTCCTACTGCAATTTAAAAGAATCGTTCGGACCGACCAAAAAGAACCAATCAGAGCCAGGATGGGGTCTGACAGCCGTCAAACAGTGCACATGCACGCGTTGTGGACAGCCTCCTCCCCCTTCCTCCTCAGTTCACGCCGGTGCTCAGTCAAGTTCAAATCTATGAGAGAGAGTTCGGAAGCTTAGAGAAACTAATGGCGCAACAACAGCCATCAGCGAGGAAAAAAATACCGATGCCTCCGTTACCGACAACAGCACACACGGCTAAGACATGTAAGAAGAGGAGGCCAGAAGAAAAAAAAATGCACCAAAGGAAGAATTAGTCAAAGCCCGGGATAAAACAAGAGTGAACATTGGAGTGGCATTTTAGAGGTGGAAGGAATTCCGTGATCTGTTACGATCAAAACCGACGCAGAGTTGGCGACTTTTCTGCTTGACAGGTAAACCCCTGGGTTATTCTTTGGTTCATTTTTTGCTCCGCAATAAACTGGAATAAGCAAGTTGGCGTCGTTCACATGCACAGCTAGAACTAACCCCAGTCCTTACGGGCATCAATTCAATTTTGCTCTGCAAATAAGCGAGTGAATGTCTTTTGCAAGCACAGTTGCTGTTCGAATAGCCAGCGTTTTGTAATTGTTACAGTACTCCGTAGTGCATGTGATGTTACTGTGATGTTGCAGTCGGGCTAACGTTAGGTTGTTTCCGATGCTAGGGCTAACGTTACTGGCATTGTTTTATTAGAAAGTAGCAGAAAATATCTTTATGAAGTGACCTGACAGTCTTATCAGTTGTGTTGTTGTCCTTATAAATGTGTGTAACGTTTCTGTGCCCATGTCTTCAATTGCTACGTGATTATTCTTGAACGTGTTAATAAAGGAAAGCCATCTAGAATTAGCCAGAACTAATTATTTTCAATAAAGGGAGGGATATTAAACCCGGAATTTTTCTGCTTGTTTGTTGGCAGGTGCGTCGTTAGATCTGAAAATCCCGGGTTTAATATTGAAGACACGGCTTCTCTCCCCCATGCGATCTAAAAGCGTCAAAATAATGGGCTACATTCAGTCCAGAAAAATAACTTTTATGATTAGGTCTATGCACCGTCACTTGGCAACGGCATTTCAGATCTCTTCTGCGAATGAAGGTAATTTTGGTGACTACTATGTGGTTTCGGCCGTTTACATTTTCCAATTGGACAGCTGTCTATTTTTCTTACGGCGAGTACAGTGACCGTGCTGCAAAAACAGGTGTACGTACTTGTCGCCAAAATTATCTTCATTCAATGAAGAGTTCTGAAATGCCGTCACAGAGTGACAGAGACCTAATTATAATCAAATTAATTTTCGGGACTGAATTTATCCCATTATTTTGTCGATTTTAGATCACATGGGGGAGAGAAGCCGTGTCCTTAATTGCCACTTGATTATTCTTGAATCTGAAAACGTGTTAATAAAGGGGACCCATCTAGAATTAGCCAGGACTAACTATTTTCAATAAAGGGAGGGATATTAGTCCCGGAATTTTCAGGTGTAACGATGCACCTGTTTGTTGGCCCGCAGTGTTGACTGTTCACAACAGTAAAGTCTAGCCTTGGCAACTTGGCCGTTTTCATAATGTGAACGTGCAAAATTTCTCCACATTTGCATGCATAACAGCTCGCGTGCCTTCGCATGCACGGCAGCCTTCTGGGGGAGGGTCCTAGGAGTGCAGAGGAGAGGGATCTGAAAGTAGCATTTTTTCAAATTTTTATGTCACGTCCTCTCTCTCCTCAAAGTTACCAACTGCAGCTTAAAATGAGAACTTAGCAGTCACTGTAAGGCAGCCTGAAATTGGCTGTGGTTGGACCTTCCTTCAGGACAATGCTCTCAAGCACACCTAAGCCCCATGGAAAATCAGCGATATGAGCTAAAGAGGAGAGTCACAAGCATCGACCTCTGAATCTTAAAGATATATGGAGATGCTATATGGAGGAATGGCCTCAGATCCTGAGTCATGTGTTCACCAACCTCACTACCCATTACTGGAGAACACGCAGGGCTTTTATATTGGTGAAGGGTGGCTTCACAAAATATTAAATGAAGATGCACCAATGATTTCTGAGAAAAATATTTATTTCATGAAAAGAATTCAATATTTTTTCAATTATGTTCCCTCAATTAAAAGTTAGTTTTTTGCGCTAATTACTCTGGAGGGCACAGTATGTATGTTAGCACAATCAACCAAAAGGTTTCTCTGCTGTGCAGTTTGAGGGGAACAGCCTTTTGATGGACACTCCTTCTCCTAACGTCCAATTCTTTGTTTCTCTGTGCAACTCCCAGCCATGGACTAAGCCATTGTACAGTGGATTTAATGCCATGGCATAGGATGAGTAAGTTGTGGGTGGGTTCCGAATCCTTAAACCTGATCCATCATCTTCGAACCCATCCTATTTGTCTTGTCATAGGTTTCTAGCCTTGCTACTTTTTTCAATTTGCACCATTTGTTTTTTTCAAAACTGGCAAAATTTGTTCTGTAAAGTTGTGTATTTCATTGTCCCTCAGTTCACAACCCTCCACCTATCCCCATACTCTGCACTTTATCCCTTGCTGTCTCCTAGTGAACTAACACAGCTGAAATACCCATGGGTACACACGCACACTAGTATTCCAGTGCCCTCTGCCATCAAATTTACCTAGGATCAGAGGTCAGTTTTGATGTGTCCTCCTCCTAGGCCCGGGATGTCACTTTAAAAGCTGTGGAGTTGGATTTTGTTCCAACTAGGGAATTTGGAGGTGCAGGTTTAGGGGGAGGGTGGTTTTGTGGGGGGGATGATGTTCATAGTGGCTGAGCTATGAGGGCAAGTTAATGAGTTTACGCTGGTCTCAGACCCACCCCACTCACCCAGGCTGCTCCATGACAATGAACCCACTCTGCAGAATTAAAGCCGGCCAAAGCTGAATTCAAGCCTATAACTACCTGACAGAATCAATGGACTGTTTAATAGGATTATTTTAACCCCCTGTCTTAGCCTTGAAGAGATTACGACAGCTCCTTTCCCATATAACCCCAATCCACTCCACTCCACTCCACACACACACACACACACCTATTAGCCTTGCAGAGAGTGAGCCACATTCATTGGCTCTGACAGGTCAACAATGCTTCACCAAGGACACTGCTAAATTGTGTTGTCTCCTGTCCCTCATTACACCTCCCATCTACTCTTTTTCTGAGCTTTTTACGATATCAAGACTTCTTTTTCCTTTACAATTCTTGATGTGTATAGACAGCTGCATGGCTTGTGCTTCAGACCTGAGTCATTGGGGACACGTTTAACTTCTCTTTTCTTACCACCTGTCATCTCTCCTCCTCTGTCTCGCTATTTTTGCTTCAACATTTTATTCTCCCTCCTCATTCTTTTTCTCTTTTTCTGTCGGGGTGTCTCTGAATTAAGATGATAGTTTATTGGGCTACATCAGTGCATCACTGATATATGAAACCTTGTTGGCAGATTTCTGTTTGGGTCATTCTGAACTGCCCACGAATGGAAATGTGAAATGAATCTGCATCGACCAGAATCAATACTGACACACTTCCCCTCTCTTTCCCTTTCTCTAGTTCTTTCCTCCTCCCTCACACTCACTTTTGTTTCCTCTCATTCATTCCCTTTCCTCTCTATCTTTCTATTTCAAGGGTGTCTACTACTGAAGAGGATAATTTGTCTTGTTTTATCAGCACATCTTTGAAAATATGAAACGTCTTTGGCAAATTTCCGTCTGGGTCAAACTGTACTGCCCAATATTGCAAACCTTAAATGAATCTGCTTCGGACCTGGGAAATGTCCTCAGTTGCTCTGTGACTGCACTGCGAAATTTTGCTGAGCTCAACACCTGCGTTAAATGCACGTGTGCGCGCAGTCGTCCCCGATGTGCCATATATTTGAAATTTGAAATAGATGCAAGCATTAACTTTTTGTTGCTGTGTGGGAAAAATGACATTAAATATATCACTAACACCTCACCCGGGAGTAACCAACAGTAACCGCATCAGCGAAGGGGTACTTTATCCTCATTAAAACGTGCTGTGGGATGGTCGAATAACCGCTGGGAGCCTTGAGCAATGTATTGGGGCACCGGTGTTCTGATGTCATGGAAACCAGCATAGCCAGCTGGTTGTAAACTCATTATGACAACTTCTTAAGTTACAGTTTGCATTTTCAATTGGAAAGTGGTTACTAATCTGACAAGCATCTTACACAACCTTTCCTTGAATGAAATGACAAGCCATCTTATTCAGCTGCCAACACTGAGCACTTTACCTTAAAAGCTTATGGGAGGTGACTTCAGTTGCCTCTCAAGGCTGTTTGTTTGCACCTTTGTGTGAGATTTAAAAAAAAAAAAAAAAAAAAGCCTTGTATCTTACTTTAGCTTCTGAGCAGGGTAGTGCCAATGGCAATCGTAGCCTACTTGCGCACTTTGGTTCCATTTGTGCGATACAGCACTTTCCACGCCTAGTTTAAACAGGTGCGGTCACCACAGAAACAGGGTGCACAGGTAAAACAATAGGAGGAGTCCTTCTGGTTAATCTTTTAAGGCCTGTACCGATTCACTCGCTCTGGCTTGCCCTTGCAGATATGGATTAAGGGGTAACGTGTTTCTTATATGCATAAGTATTCATGTAGCAGCATTTGTTCATGAGAGAGAGAGAGAGGAATGGTGACAAAGTGAGAAACAGTAAGCCAGTAAGCGAGAGAGTGAATAAGGAATGAAATATTGCTGCAGTGTTCTGACCTGTGCACCGTGATCTGTTTTCCTTCTGGAACAGAGTCCATCCATTAATGAAGCCATTGCAGATATAGCAATAAATAACTGAAGGGCTCCCAACGCATTGGTGCTCGTCACCTCATTACTAGTGTTCACCTGACTGACAGTGGCCAACTCCTTTATCATTTCTCCCTTTTTCTATATTAAATTCACCCTTTCTCTTCATTCCTCTTCTTTATTTCCTGTTTCTCCTCTATTTTTCTCCCTGTCTCACACTTCCTGTACATTCCTGCCTTTCCCTCTTTCTATTTATTTATTTTTTTCTCCTTCAACTCTAGTGCTAATCGTTTATGACATGCCTTTAAAGACCCACGTCCTACGCTGGATTTAGTTATGAAGACCATTTCCTCTTTGCACCATAATCTCAGAATTTCAGGTACAGGTAAATTAATGGTGTCTGGTTTGTCACAGGAATGCTCACTGCCTTGATTCTGTACTCTTAATCACAATATCTCACTTTCACTGCCAGCAGAACACTACACACCCACTGCACTGGCTGAGAACAACATTCTTGCCACCATCTGCATCATGGGAAAATTCTCTTAGATCTGAAAACTCATTGGTTGCAACATAGTGTAGAGCTGCTTTTGAGTTTCGTCAGAGTGTAGTGTGCAGGGGCTTCATTTATTACCGGTGCATCGGCACAAAAAAATGGATAACCTATGCTACGTTTCCCAGCAGAATTGGGATTTATAAAAAACAAAAAGTTGATCTACGAAGGTGCACAGTTAGTAAGGTTGGTTACGAATGCAACATGTCAAATTGGTTGTGTTTCATAAAGCAATAATTAATTGCAGTTTAGCACATCCGTGGGTTTATAAATTTGGATATTTTTGATCTTACACCTCTTACACCCCATTGAATGCGCGCAACATTTTAATGACTCATTTTTGTATGAGGCCCTTGGACCTTTTGTCGACCCTAAACAGCATTATATTTCCCTTCTATGGTTGTCAGTGAAATGTAAATAGATGCATGCAGTCACACAGTGTGCAGCAAACGCCCACTCACATGTTCGTCTGCACGCACAATTCCGCGTGCATGAGCTCATGCAAAGCCATACAGACATTTATGCACTTATGCGCAGACGCACACTCATTTTTTCATGAAAAAGGTGAGGTGAAATGTCAGCTAACGTGTCTAAGACATGCGATGGGCCAGACTGACAGGTGTCTCGAGGTTACCTGGTAGCCTCAGTTAATTTCAACTGAGTTAATTAAATCTCAATTTAGATTTTGGGAAGTCACCAGTCCTTTGGCTGATGGTAAAGTTTACCCTACAGCTCATGTATCTACTAAGACATTGTCTGTAATCTCTAATCTGATTCACATTTTTTAATGTTTTCAGTTTTTCTCATTTTACTTTATTTCAGTTTTTCCTCTGTGTTCATCTTTGTTTGTCACATTCACGTTTCTTCTAACCTTTCCTGTCCGTGTCGTGTCCGTCCTGTCTGTGTATGAGTTGTCCTTGCAATCTGGGTGTCTGTGTAAATTTCCGCTTTGATTTCTAGGTTTATTCCTCTTACTCAGTTACTGTCATGTGACTTCCTCACTCCTTCTCTACTTCCTCACACCTCTCCCGCACCTGTTTCCCATTATTTCTCATTGTCTCTGTGAATTTGAGCTTCTATGTTTGTGTGTTTTGTTGGGAGATCATTACCTGGCCCCTCCCCTTGGGGGCAGGTTAAGCAATGATCATGTCTGTCTGTGTGTGTGTCTGTCACTCTGTCTGTCAGCCCGTGGCTGGGGCCAGGTCTGCTATCTTTGATTGCCTTGATATAGTTGTTTTTGAAATTTGGAAAGTGGGAATATTATGTCTTTCTGCCCTCCTGTCTGCTTGTTTGAACCCGTTTCCAATTTTGGGTCTCAAGTTCACTTGACGGACATGTGTTCCAAAACATTCTCATCTTAAACATGTTGGTTGAGGTAGGGTAGTTCGATCTGATACAAATGCTCAGATTTGCCATACGTGCCCAATAGCTCTGAATTGAAGGTTGAAGATGGATTTAAATCCCTCCTTTTTAAAGCAACATTGGAATGTTTTCATGAGTATCGAACAAATCTCCAAATATCAGAAAAAAAAGAGAGAGAAAATTAAGGCACACCGTGTTGCCTCAGCCTAAGCCAATCATGCTCATGTGCTAATTTCATACCAAAAAACCATCACACATCCACACATTATACAGTATGTGAAACCAAAAACCTGGAAAACAGGCAAATTTTGGTTATTGGAAGACGGCAACGTACTGATGAGCATCATAATCCGTATATTCAGTGTATAACCCTTATATTTCTGGTCAGGTCACATGGGGGCTGGATCCCAGAACACAATGGGCAAGACGTAGCGACACACTTGAAAGGTGGACAGTGCGTTCATTCATCGCAGAAATCACTTACCACACTTATACCTGAGTCAATGATGTGACATTGTGCGAGTGCACTACTTTGGTTTAAAATTATTTTAAATGATTCATATCAAGCATCATTTTATTCTATAAAACCTGTTTAATTTGAACATACTTCCAGCGTATCATAAAAATTAAATATATTTTATGTTTTGCTATCTCAAACCCTCAAAATGTCAGGTGGTGCAACTGTCCGAGCAAGATAAAACTATGTGAAATGCATTAAATATGTAATTTTAAATATGAATTAATATAATATTAGGCAGTGGCTATTCTTACGGCAGCTGTAAAGATACTCCCTTTGGCTATTCTTACGTCCTTCCGTTTGCATATGCGCAGAGCACCGAATCCTGGACTTGGTGCAAAAATGAACGACACGGAGGAGGTTGCGGTCAGCCTTCTGGCCCATATTGACATCGGTCAAATTTTCGGTATAGAAATTGGTTTTATTAAGCTGGAGAGACAATCGTGATCTACTATATAAAGGGTCTATGTATTGCGGGTTCTGGGATTTTAACCTTAAATGCTGAGTTTACACATAACGACGAAAAGTCACGAATGCCACGAATCTAAATTCATGACCAAGGATCACGAATTTGAATTGAATTTGATGATTCAGGGCAGAGACATCAAGCGTCATTCAGTACAGTTCTTGACAGCTTTGGTGTTGATTTGTAACGACGCGGGACAGTATGGGCTCAAAGAATGGCAAGAATACACTATGAAAGCTGTCATGCTGTATTACGAATCACCACTAATCACTACAAATCGACACGCTCAGTTGCGAACTCCACGAATCAAGGGTGATTGGTGACATTCGCGGAAGATTTTTTGGCAGCCAAAAACGTGCTCCACGAATATCATGAATGTCATGAACCGACACGCGCTGTTAAGAACCCTATTAAGATGCATGAAGTCACGTTATGAATGTCACAAATGACGGGAAAATGATATTCGTAACGCATTGTGCCTATGTGTAAACCCAGCTGAAGGACGTAAGAATAGCTTAACGGAGTATCTTTACGGCTGCCGTAAGAATAGCCACTGCCATAATATTAATATTGGGGCATAATTCTATATTGAAAACCTTTCAAATAAACAATGTTTAATAGTTTCATTGTTTGGAAAACCAAAATACCTGGCCCCTAAAATAAAGAATCCACAAGTTACAGTTAATACCCAGCTCAATTACAAAATAGTAATGTTTTAAGCAGAGTTGACACTCTTAGGTATACTTAGATAAAAAAATCACTTTGAAAAAAAAAGAGGGAAGTGTGTTTTTTTTTCCAAAAAACCTCAACTTTCGGTTGCGCCACCTGACATTTTTGGGTGGTGAAATTGCAAATACAGTCTAAGACTGTCCTAAAACCCTGTAAATGTTGAGCAACCAGTCAGAATACACTCTTCCAACTTCAATAAATGTATTCTGTACATTTTTTAAGATTCATTAAAAAAAAACTTTTTTAAAAGGTTTATTTGTCATTTTGTCATTGACCCACCTACAACAGTTTAGAGTCACCAATTAGTCTGAAATACATGTTGAGCTGTGGGAGCAAACCTATACCAACACAGGAAAAACATGGAACCTCCACAGTGCGAGACTGTATCAGACTTACAACCTTCTTACTGCGGGGCAACAGAAGACCCCGCCGTGCCTCAGTATCGCCTCAAGTATCATAATCAGCATGCAAATTATTCTTCACCCAATTGGCACTCTCAGCTCCTGCTATTTTCCCTGATGTTTCCTGAGTTCCTTTTCCCCCCACAAAACAAACACCCCACAAGAGAGAATGTCATTAACAGTGTGTCTATCCAATCCCCAGTCACTTATCAGCTGCAGACTTCAGCAGTTTGTGTTTTTGGCCAAAACTGAAAGAGAAGGATTAAAATGATTTTCTATGGGTTACTCTAACTGCTTTTCCTGAAATTGTGTTAAAATAAGCAGGATAATCTTACTGCTTTCTCAGAAGTGTGGCCCAATTTATACACAACGTTCTTGGACAACCAGCTTTGCAAAATGAACATTATTTCTGGGGCTGGGCCGAGAGCACAATATTCACTGGATGTATATGTCGTTATGAGAAATAAATGAAACTTACAGAAGCCAGTAAAGCCTCTGTACATATCATTGCTATTTTTCTACCTTGCGGTCCATCTGTCATTTTAAAGTATATCCCAAAAGTGCACTTGTAAAAACTGAGGTACACATAATACTGTATTTACTGCTGAAATAACCCTCATTGGTGATATACAGGCATACACAGGCTTACACGTATGCATACACAAGCTCGCACTGAAAAAAAATCCATCCAAATTTCTGAATTCAAAATCCTCACCACGCATGCAGCTGAAGTCACCCTGTCGACTGTGAGCATAGTTTTGTGCCAGTACATGCAGTTCCCATGTTGCTACTGACTGCAGATGCATGCATGTGTGTACATCTTGCATTATTGTGACTTCATGCAAGTGTGCACATGGATGCGTTTGTAAGTGTGAGCTCATTCATGGGTGAGTATATACGTGTGTGCGTGCATGCTTTGATGTGTGTGCTTGTGTGTGGGTATGTGTGTATGCATTGATGTACGTGCTTGTATGTGGGTGCATGTTTATATGTACAAGTGTGTGTGTGTGTGTGTGTGTGTGTGTGTGTGTGTGCATATTTCTGTGCGTGCATTTGGGTGAACAGTGGCCGAGTGATGCCTGGGCTCCCTCTGGAACAAATGGTGACGAGATGAGAATTAATCCTCTCTTTTATTTTCAGCTTCAATGAATATTTCATATGGATTTAAAACGGTGTAACTATTTCCTCCAACTCAAGTGCACACTCTATCTCCCTGGATTCCCAGTGTGTGTTTTTGATAGTGTGTTTTTGTGCAGTGCATACATTACACAGATGCATTTGCTGATGTTCTGCTCTCATTCATCAGGCGATGACAGGCATATGAATAGAGTCTCTGTAGCCAGCACTGCTGCTGTGGAGTTTTCCACAGTACCCGGGCCTGACCTTGGGAAGTGGTTGTCAAATACATCCAGTGTTTGGGCACACATTTTTCTTATTCTCTTTCGCTCTCTCTCCCCTCTTCCTCTATCTATCCATCTACCTATCTCATTATCTAGCACACAGACTAATACACGTGAGCATATTCACACAGCAATTCATGTGAGCAGTGTGGTGACCATCAGATCTGTGCAAATGTTGAGTGTCTTTGAGTAACACGTTTGTGCGTTCTCTCAAATAAGCGTCAGTCGAGAAAAGGAGTGTTTATTACAGATGGGGGGACCTAATTTCTCTTTCAACTGCCTTTCCTCCTTCCAATCGCAAGTTTTTCACTTCATACTTTCCCGCCTTGCGCCTGACGCAAAAATTGATCAAGGTCTGCCATCTTTTAAGCGATTCCAATGCCTTAAATGAGTCGGAATTTATTTGCTTCTGTTATTTTTTTTTTTTTCTGTTCTTCTGATTGGGTAGCGATTAAAGATCAAAAAGGCTGTAAGCCTGTGGAAAATGAGTGATTTTAATGGGCCCCTTGTCATGCCGAAGCGCTGCTTGGGGTCCACAGTTCAGAGATCTGATATCAGGTATGCTGAAAAGCCCTGTCCATCCCTGATTACCAAGTGCTTGAATTTTTTCACAAAGAAAACAAACTTTGGTAGGCGCATATCAAGTCACTTGATTTCAACCAATGTTATCACATTGCCACCAACCATACAGACCGAAGTTTTGTTGCCCTTGACAACCACATTTGTGTTGCAGCTTGTGAAAAACAACACCAAGCTATTCTCTGCTCTGTACCCTCTCATTTTCACAGTACCAGGTAATGGAGATTAGGGATTGATATGTGTGGGTGGAGCTTATAACTCAGCAACAGGTGTCAACAGGAGCTACATTCTGTCAAAGAATAGAGCAGCCTGAGGCCATTGGTTTCAAAAGATGGAGGAAGCCAGGGAACGCCAGCGAAACAGATATTTGAAATGCACACGCATGAATAATCGTACACAGACACACTCACATGTGCACACTTACATACCGTATATAAATACATGCACTCAATATGTAGGCTATCACACAGTGTTCAAGGTAATGCAATGCTAACACAGCATTTATATGAGCTGAACAGAATTTACAAGAAACGCTGTCAAATATTCCCTAACTGAATTGATTTAACAGTGTGCAATTTCTCTGTCAACGAAGTTGAACCAGTCAATTTCAGCAGCTTGCTGTGATAAATGATCCAGTTAGTTAAAAATAAATTTGCTTGCAGCACTAAGTGTTTATTCACAGGCCCGAGTATCAGGTGAAGCTGCTCACCTGTACAGTGAGACAGAGGTTGGTATCTACCCATGACATTTACACAACCACATGATTTATTTATACGACATTACTTTCAATGCAAACGTCTCACGTTTTACAGCCGGCGATTTACACAGCTGCAGTCTTCGCCGGCGCAAATCAAGAACGACCTGCCATTGGCCTCAGCAATATTGTCAGTTCCAGTTCCTTTTGCACTGGTTGAACAGCTGTGAAACTAATATGACTCTCCTCAGCTGACGTACCGGGAAAAGTCTGGCACAAAATGTCTCCCATACATCACCCAGGTAGATGCTTCAGGTCAATTTCCCTCCTTCAGGATAAAGAGCTTCAATACAATGAGATGAAAGGCACAGTACAAATACACTCTATTGTTATGGAACAGCATCTGTTGTAAATTACGTGTATAAATCATTTTGAGAGAGATCTGATGTTAAAGACTTGTGTGTCTTTGAGCCCTGTCGTATACACCGTTGAAAAGATGCTGATTGGGCCTGCGTCTCGCTTATATTAGTAACCTCTCAGCTATGAGTAGCTGCCTGCTCTACAAATCCTGCTTCTACTTTTGGTCGCATAAATAGGCACCCATCAGCGCTCTCAGACTGCCACAGCATTATCACAGGCAGGACTCCAGCCAGTGCAGGCACAGCTATCGTGCACAGCCAAATTCTCATAGGGACCTACCCTGCACTTCTCAAGGGCATCTCTCAGCCCTATAAGCATGTTTTTTTACCCGCAGATAACCAGTTCTATATCTATTCACAGCCCATTCGCAGTATAGTGATGTGAATAAATGCACTCACTTTGATTCTACAAACACATTTGTGGCCACACCATATGGATTGAAATGACTGCGTGCAAGAGACAGATCATGTTTCATGACCCTACTAATGGTACATCAGAGATTCTTTGTCCATATAGAATTTGCCGAAATAATAGGCCCTCAAACATTGAAATGAACTTTTGTGTTGCAAACATATCTGGTGCCATCAATATGTATTAGATTTTATTATTTGTGAATGACCAACAGAGAGACTGTAAGCGATTCTTTGTACAAATAGTGTATTGAAAGGAGCCTCGGTATAAGGAACAGATTCTGTGTCCACAGTATGTATGGGAGTTATTCATATGAGTGACCCAGTACAGACAGTATGTAAGTGATTTTTGGTAGAGGCTGTTTATCATACGCATCAATAAGTGTCACTCTTTGGCGATGCAGTATTTTCTGAGGTAGGCAGTAGCACTGTACAGCTGTCCCCTGATACTGAATTAACATTTATATTGCATCACCCAGACAATGTGGCTTCACTTGGGAAGGGGGGTGGGGGGGTGGGGGGGGGGGGTGCTTGCAGGTGGGAGGGAAGGAGAAAAATTTGAAGGCGCGTAAACAGTGGCATGTTGTGACAGATGCCAGCAATAAACAGTCATTTCCAAGTGGTTCAAAATTACCAAGAGTCCTTGCCAAAGCTGATTAATATCAGCGCAAAACACCATTCCTCATTCGGGAGAGTTAGCATTTTACTTTTTGATTCAATGGTGGACCGCAACAAAGCTGGAGAGCTTTACTCTAACCCTCTGACTCACTGAACGGCCTGTTATATTGAATGAAAAAGTGGAGCCGAATCAGTCAAGGCCTATTGGGGAGGGGTAACATGAATCACTCGGTCACTTCATTCACCAGTCCAGCAGTTCTGCTGCTGCTGGTGTTGGACTCACATCACTCAATGGGAGATGCATCACTGAGCTTTCAGTATGAGCAGACTCCAGATTGCTGTTTTTTTTTTCTTCTTTCGACTGAACAACTTTTCATCAAATAAAACTGCTAAGGTTTCAGGTCCCTTTTCTGTCCAAGCTTTACTGAGAGAGAGATGCTTGAATCACAAGGTGATTATTAACTGTCACCCGAAGACAAGAAGGACAGTCAGAAATCGTGTAAAGTTTACTGACCAAAAAAAGAAACGCAACTTTTTAGTCAATGTAATAAGGAGTTCATTTTGACACATATAACACATAATTTGGTATCAAAATTTAGGCGACACATTAAACAAAAGGAATATCAATAAATCGTGTGACAATCGAGGCACATTGTACACCAGTAATGAAAAACAGAAAGACAGTCGCAAACACAAATTCACGAAGTCAGTAACGGGAATGTCCTCCGTTTGCCTCATGTACAGCATTACATCTGCTCCTCATTGACGCTACCAGACGTCTGATGGTGGCTTGTGGAATGTTGTTCCACTCCCCAATTAGCGCCTGGCGCAACTGATGTACTGTTGCAGGCTGTGGTAAGTGGGTCCGGATTGCTCGATCCAGATAACGGATGGCATTGAGGTTTCCTCCCACAAACTGAAGCTCAGTTCGATGTGTAGAGGAGATACCACCCCAGACCATCACGCTTGGACCTCCCCAGCGATCTCGGTCAAGTACGCATGTGTCAGCATAGCACTCTCCATTTCTGCGACATGCACGTGACCTCCCGTCTGCGCCAGAAAATGCAAACCGAGATTCATCCGTAAAAAGGACCCCAGACCAGTCGGCAATAGTCCAGCGTCTGGATATTGTGACCCAGCGACGACGACCCTCTCTCCTATGGGCGGTTAGCACCTAACCACGGTACGGCCTACGTGCACGGAGATTGACACTTTGGAGTTGCGGACCGTCTGATCACTCAGTCGGTTGTTTTACAGGCCAGGAGTCTCATTCGCAGTTCTTGTTGCCGATCTGAAGCGGTCACGCAAGTGCAGCGTCCGGATACGACGATCGGTAGCTGGGGTGGTAACACATGGTCTTCCAGATCTGGGACGATCATCAGTCCGCCCGATGTCATTCAGGCGAGTCTGGAGACGGCTTATTGTCGTTGGGTGGACACCAAATTGCCGGGCGACTTGGTTCACGCGACTTCCTGCCTGCAACATCCCAATTTGCTCGTTCTCGTTGAACTGCTCTCAGTCAAGGCATGGCTGCACATTCAGAATCTTAGCAGTTTTCGCTGGATTTTTATAGGCCCCGATGAGTACAACAATTACACACCTTAAATGGGAGCCACAACATGTTAACAACTCCAACTCGGGACCAGATGAGATTTGGTTACGCATGACTGCAGTCGCCAAAACAAAAGATTTGAGTACTACCAGGGCCGTATTCAATTTGTCCTACATGCAGTACAAAAACCAGCTGGTAAAACTGAATTTTGAATGGCTAGAATAAATGAGAACTCACATTTCATAACTGCGTTTCTTTGTTTGGTCAGTATATATCTGGATTAGCACATGATGCAGCATTGTGGAAGGCCTCACTCCTCAGCACAGCATTCATCCTCACTTCCACTATGGATTCCTCCAGCCATCAGTTGCCTGGGCCGTGAGAACAGGCTCACAGAATACTGTTAAGAACAAAGAATCTGGTCCAGGAAGTTCGTCAAAGACGGCACAGGATGGGCTCACTCTCTGGCCCAGTTTCTTCCAAGGTTTCTTCCTGTGAACTATCCGGAGGGGGCCTCCTTGCTGCCGTAGCATTTTAGCTTTCTTAGCGGGGGTAAGGGTGGGAGTTGGGTAAGGCAGATATGGTTAATCTATGCCAGGGAAGCTAATGAATAGTGATTTGAATATAAACAGAGCTGTACGTGTTCTATTGTTTGGACAGACTAGACTGCATGCTTGTGAATCTACATAGTTTGTACTGGATACACGAGGAAGCTGAACTAAGAGAAAAAAGGATCAAGGTTGATGTGATCCCTAACTGAGGCATGACTATAACCTAAGGCTAACCTTAACCCCTTACCCTAAAATAGCTCAATTCAGGACACCAAAAGGATAAAGAATTTTGTAATTGCATCTCTTCTGGAGACACTGACCATACACACACACACACATGCACACACACACTCACCTCAGGTAGAGGCAGCATCAACGGACACAATAATGGAATGGCTGACAGAGTATACTGACAGAATACAACGTGCACAAACAACTCCCTCAGCAGTGCTTTTGTAATGTTATTAAACATGCACTTTTTTGGGGAACAAAGGAAGACATATAACTAAACGGAGCAGTTTCAGCACTTCAAGCATCACGACAAACTTTAATAAAGCAAACATTTTTAACACTGGAATCAGGGAAATCTCAACAAACCACGCGATCGTGAATTTTCCATCTAGCTGCAGAACCACTCTTTTTTTTTTAAAAGTAACATCATGTTTCGCATTTTTGCAAAAGCTGAATCAGCCCCTAGAGAGGAGCAGCATGCTCCAGTCTCGACAGTGTATTCACTAAGTCTGTGAGATGTACCACAAATTAATCGGGGCATATTGCAACAGTTCTGACCAAAATATACTGCTTGCGTAGTCAATAACGAGAACAGTGATCATACAAAGTATATAATAATAGGGAAAATGAAATCTCCAGAGGCACCTGAATATAGAGGAGCAGTCCTTACTCCATGACTGGCCTGGTACCAATGACTAAATAGCAATAGGTAAATGATAAGAGAAAAATAATAGGGAATTGACATGTCTGAGCAAATAGAAAAGGTTCCTGGGAAAATATATGGGGCTTAAAGGTGAACACATAAGAAATCCAAGCAAAGAAATGAATATTAAGCATATCAGTGGGGGGAATGAGATGCATCTTAATAATTAGGTTGAGTCATGATAAGAACTTGAACTTGAGGCAGGAAAGTGAGGGAAAGAGACTGTCACCCCTGGGAAACTCCTGTATGTGGGACTGCATTTGAAACGCCGGCGTGTTCTCTTTTGTATGTCTCTTGAGTCCCATTTCACACATATAACATCTACAGTCCCAGAGCACTGGCAGCACAAGAGGCAGAGCTGAATGCTGTGAGAGAAACTCTGTTGTGCTGTTTTTTGGCCACGCCCATATCTGAGCCACTCCCACTTAGTTTTTATCCACTGCCAGGTGAAATCCCCAAAAGGGCGTTTATGTCCTGGTGCAGCTCGTCTGTCCGTATCCAAAGGTTTTCTGCTGGTGAAATCAACTCCTCCTACAGTTTTCATAGGACATCCCTGTAACTTAGCGCATATCGTGCAGATAGACTGATCTTACGCATATCGCAGTTCTGACTCTGGCGAGGGATGTTTTGCTCTCAGAGTGCTCTTGTTAAATTTGACTGACAAATTTCTTTCGGAAATTGTTGGAGCCACAGCAACATTTTTTAGGATATTTTGGTCCATTGGCCCAGCTCAGTTAATGGACTCACATTTACCTTTTGGCTTCTTTCTAACGTTGGATTCACACATAACGACGACAAGTCATGAATCTAAATTCCTGACCGAGGATAAGGAATTTGAATTGAATTTGATGATTCGGGGCAGAGGCGTCACGCGTCATTCAGTTCAGTCCTTGACAGCATTCGTGTTGATTCCTAAACACGCGTGACAGTTTGGGCTCAAAGAGTAACAGGAATACACGAAGAAAGCTGTCAGGCTCTACAACGAATCACCACTCATCACCACGAATAGACACGCTCAGTTGTGAACGCCACAAATCGAGGGTGATTGGTGACATTCTTGGAAGATTTTTTGGCAGCCAAAAACATGCTCCACGAATGTCACGAAATGACACGCGCTGTTAAGAACACTATTCAGATGTGTTAAGTCACGTTATGAATGTCATGAATGTGCCACGAATGACGGGAAAATTATATTCGTAACGCATCGTGCTTATGTGTAAACCCTGCTTTAGACAGTCAAGGTCAACAGATTACATTAAAGGTTCTTAAGAATTCAATTCAAATCTTATTTATTTATTTATACTGAACGAGAATGATTGTAAAAGCTACTCGGGCATTGGACAGTGCGTAAAATATAAAAAGGCAACGTTCCTAGCAAACATCTGCCATTACCTCAGTCGACAAAATTTTTTATTTCACAGTGGCTATTCTCACGTGACTGTAATCCATTGCAGGCTGGCTATTCCAACATGACTTTCGGTCAGACATGCGCAAATCGAATTTGCCCGGCTTAGATAATTTTCTTACCTTGTTCTCCCATAAGAATAGCTAGAAACGTTGATGGTTTGCGTGACTGACGCTCACATAATGTGGGTATGTATAACAATTTTTACCGGAGTCCTCCTATCTGATTAACGGCCTAGTTCCAGATGCTACCACGAGATTGCCCAACCTTGGTGAAGCAAGTATACTGAGCAGCAAAAGAAACGCAAGTTAATTGAAGACAGACTGAAAAATAACTTTGCGCGTAATTATAATAGAAAATCTAATTTATTACTAGCGCGTGCACATTTACACTCGTTTCAGTGAACATTTATTTGTTTTGTGGTCACTTTACTGAGTAACAAGCTGCTGACATTGTCAAGCAATATCCCCCGCAACTGGCATTGCATTTTTGAATAGAGAGTTTTTATATGCATTTAGATATCTAAAGAACTGTACTAATCGCAAAGCTGTTAATTTCCTTGCAAAAAAAAAGGCCAGAGAGTATGCATCAGAAAAAATTATGCCAAATTGTTTTCATGACGGACCTTAATGTCACCTCGATGCGAAATATGATCACAATCGGATGATTAGTTTCAAATTTATAGCCAAGACAGGACACATTACAGATTTCCCACGAATCTCATGCTTTTTGACCCAAAACGCAAATATTTGTAAAGATATTTTCAAAATTATTTTTCATGACACACCTTTATGTGTTTTTACACCTTGATGCCAAATATGATCACAATTGGATGATTATTTTCAAAGTTACAGCCCGGACACGACAGATTACAGATTTCCCACAAATTTGTCACTTTTTGCCCCAAGACGTGAAAAATTGCAAAATTATTTTCAAAATTGTTTTTCAAGACACACCTTTATGTGGTTTTACACCTCAATGCCAAATATGATCAGAATCGGATGATTAGTTTCAAAGTTATAGCCCGGACAACAAACGTGTCGGACGGACTGACGGAAGGACTGACGGACCCCATTTTTATATCCCCCGCAACAACGTTGTTGCGGGGAATAATCATAAGAGTACATTAACTAACTAGCTAATTTGCGTTTCTTTTGTTGCTCAGTATAGAAGCCTTGGGGACGAGATTTCAATTTACCCGTGCCATGGTTAGACCCCTCGTAAAAGCTTGGCCGCCAAATTGACCTGATTGACAAAAATTGCGCAAAAAAGTCATACAATTTCTATCTGCGCATGCCCGAACGGGAGTCGCATAAGAATAGCCTGCCTGCAATGGATTACAGCATGCAAGAATAGCTACTGTCTTCTTATTTCCAGGTGTGACCAACTTTTGACTTAACCTGGATCAGGGAATCTCGGGAGCTGGGTTGTCCGCTCTGGCCAATTTGATTGGATAATTGAAACTCTCACGATTACACATAATTAATAAAAATATCATAATAAAATCTGTATTAGTTAAAGCATACAATCTTCCGTCATAATTCTAATCCCTGATAGCAAAGAGTCATTGAAACAATGTTAAATCAACATTGTTTTGTCAACGTTAAGACATTGAAACAACGTTGAACGTGCACCCTCAATTAACATCGAATCAATGTTGATTTTCTATTAATTAAAGATCAATGGCATTTCAATGTCATTTAATTACAAAACCCAAAACCAGTGAAGTTGGCACGTTGTGTAAATCCTAAATAAAAACAGAATACAATGTTTTGCAAATCCTTTTCAACCTATATTCAATTGAATGCACTGCAAAGACAAGTTACTTAATGTTCGAACAGGTAAACTTTGTAATTTTTTGCAAATATTAGTTCATTAGGAATTTGATGCCTGCAACATGTTTCAAAAAAGCAGGCACAAGTGGCAAAAAAGACTGAGAGAGTTGAGGAATGCTCATCAAACACTTATTTGGAACATCCCACAGGTGAACGGGCTAATTGGGAACAGGTGGGTGCCATGATTGGGTATAAAAGCAGCTTCCCTGAAATGCTCAGTCATTCACAAACAAGGATGGGGCGAAGGGTCACCACTTAGTGAACAAATGCGTGAGCTGATTGTCGAACAGTTTAAAAACAACATTCCTCAATGAGCTATTGCAAGACATTTAGGGATTTCATCATCTACGGTCCGTAATATCGTCAAAAGGTTCAGAGAATCTGGAGAAATCACTGCACGTAAGCGACAAGGCCGAAAACCAAGATTGAATGCCCGTGACCTTCGATCCCTCAGGCGGTACTGCATCAAAAACCGACATCAGAGTGTAAAGGACATCACCACATGGGCTCAGGAACACTGCAGAAAACCACTATCAGTAACTACAGTTCGTCGCTACATCTGCAAGTGCAAGTTAAAATTCTACAATGCAATGCGAAAGCCATTTATCAACAGCACCCAGAAACGCCGCCAGCTTCGCTGGGCCAAAGCTCATCTAAGATGGACTGATGCAAAGTGGAAAAGTGTTCTGTGGTCTGACGAGTGCATATTTCAAATTGTTTTTGGAAACTGGACGTTTTTTCTTCCGGACCAAAGAGGAAAAGAACCATCTGGACTGTTATAGGCGCAAAGTTCAAAAGTCAGCATCTGTGATGTATTAGTGCCCAAGGCATGGGCAACTTACACATATGTGAAGGCACCAATAATGCTGAAAGGTACACACAGGTTTTGGAGCAACATATGTTGCCATCTAAGCAACGTCTTTTTCATGGATGCCCCTGCTTATTTCAGCAAGACAATGCCAAGCCACATTCTGCACGTGTTACAACAGCATGGCTCCGTAGTAAAAGAGTGTGGGTACTAGACTGGCCTGCCTGTAGTCCAGACCTGTCTCCCATTGAAAATGTGTGGCGTATTATGAAGCGTAAAATACGACAACGGAGACCCCGGACTGTTGAACAACTTAAGCTGTACATCAAGCAAGAATGGGAAAGAGTTCCACCTGAAAAGCTTCAAAAATTGGTCTCCTCAGTTCCCAAACATTTACTGAGTGTCGTTTAAAGGAAAGGCGATGTAACACAGTGGTAAAAAGGCCCCTGTGCCAACTTTTTTGTAATGTGTTGCTGCCTTCAAATTCTAAGTTAATGATTATTTGCAAAAAAAAAAAAAAGTTTCTTAGTTAGAACATTAAACACCTTGTCTTTGCAGTGTATTCAATTGAATACAAGTTGAAAAGGATTTGAAAATCATTGTTTTCTGTTTTTCTCTACAATTTACATAACGTGCCCACTTCACTGGTTTTGTAAAAACAACATTGAAACAATGTTGAGATTTCAACATAACCATAGATCAATGTGCTTTCAATGACTTTTCAACATTAGTATCATCACCCTGTCAACCAGGAATCGATGCTCAATCAATTATAATCATAACTTTAAATCTATATTGTTTCAATGTCGCTGTATCAACGTTGGGTTCCATCACAATTATAACAGTGATTCAACATTGATTTAGCAGTGATATTTCAATGTCAACCATTCTGATGATTCAGATGGAAAATCAACATTGTTTCTATGTAGTCATGCCATCTGGGATTGGATGACGAGTTCGAAGTCGCGCCGATGAAAGTAACTACGGTTCCAACCAAGTGTATCACTTTCGGGTTTATTTCATGAAGACTGAAAGATTGCGGCTGTCCGCTGAGTAATTTTATGCGTTGAAGCATTGCATTAAGAAACACTGAGCCATAACAGTTTAAATAAGCACTACGGATTCGTAACTTCACTATTTATAAAGTTCCATTGTCATATCTTTAGATAGTGATCCAGCCTTGTCGAGTTCTCAAAACTATTGGCCCCGGAAGTACGCTTGCGGACGAAACGAAAGCCCAGCCCAACAACCCGCCTCCTCCCCTCCGTTTACCGCTTGCTCACACTCGGTTCGACCGCAGCACTCGCCTTCTCGGGCAGGCGTTACTTCAGAGATGGCAGCGAAAGTGTGCAGGTCGGTGCTCCTCCTGTCCCGGAGCAACGGAGGGGTGTCGATCGGTTTCCCCGCATTGGCTGTTTCCTCACATCGACACCACCAGCACATAAGACCGGTGAGTAGCCAGCGATAATGCGAATAAAAGCTGGTGGTGTTCCTGAAGAACTAGTGAGGGTGGAAGAGGGAGGGGGGGAAAGACGGAACAGGCAGTGAGTTTCAACCGCATAAGGGTATCCGGGAAAGCAAAAGCCCGTCGGCTTCCCTGTGTTATGGTGGTACGATGCGGGATCCGCTGTCTTTGCAACGAGTTGTTGTCATAAATTAGCGGGCAATTCTTGTGATGTAGAGACGGCTTTAATCGCATACTGTACGATCACCGCCGTGAGCGCAGACGAGCACCCCGTCACGCAGGCTGGTCGGGTAACGTTGGTGCAGATTTAAGGAGCCTTTTCCTGTCGAGGGCTCCACTGCATAGATGATTGCATGCGATATTCGTTTACCTTACTGCAACATTTTTTTTCCCCGTTTTACTCCTCGAACCTGTAAAGTAACAGTTAAGATTGTCTATAATTATTGCGGTTAAGGCCAAATGCTGCGTTTAACATCCTGTTTCAGATTCACCTTGAATGCAACTGTATCGTTAACTTGACGTTAAGTGTCATGCCCAGGGCATGCAGCTGCATGAACGTAATCTGAACCGATATTCTGATCATATTTATTGTGGATTACTAACTCATCTTCGCGGCGAGGCCGAATACTACCCTTGATGCGTAATTGGCCCACCTTTCAATTCCGCTGCATCGGGAGGGACGCCGAAACTACTTGGCATTCGACCCGTTGTGTGCCGACCCCCCTCTCTACTTCCTAACTAGACTTGACTGTCCACCGCCCGATGCATACTGCCGAGCGGCGCCCTGCCTCTGCAGTGTGCGGCCGCTTTCACACTGGACGCGAAACGGAATTTTTTTCGCTCGACAGATTGCATTCAAAGTCGATGCTAAGACGCGAATGCACGCATGTTGACTTTGAATGCGATCTGTCGTGCGAAAAAAATCCGTTTGGCGTTCGGTGTGAAAGCGGCTTGTGCCTGTCAGTGCGGCAAGAACTAACTCCACGGCGTGAGCGTGTGTGCAGTTGATCGCTGCAATGAGGGAGCCGCACGCCTTCAGTTTCGCGTGTTGGGTGCTACAGTCAGTAATACACAGGAAACGCTTCTGCTCCACATTTATGATTATGTCAGACGTTGTACCCGCTCCCCTCCCCTCCCCTCCCCTCGCCCCTCCCTTTCGGGAAGTGTCTCCCGTTTTCAGCGGGGAGCTCCAGGATTTCCCGTACCTTTCCGGGGCCTGTGAGGGACCTGGCGAGTGCGCTTTGCCGCCTGCCGACTCGATTACACGCGGAATGTTAATTGCTTATGCGTGATGCGGTCGATACATCTCATTGGAGAAATAATTACATCCTCAACCGCGCTGGGCGACCCGGGCCGATGCCACGGCACTGCGACCCTTCAATACCTGCGTGTCGGCCGTAGGAAAAATGAAGCGGTCGAGAGAAACGAATCAGGAAGTGAAATGATTCCAGTGCGTTCGCAGACTATCGGGGCCAGTCAGAAGTGTACTTGATGTAATTGAAATTCTCCCTCCTGTGCGGTGGTAGAAATCAGGCGGGGAAAGTCGAAGACTTGTTCAGCCATTCTTGCTGGCAGACAGGGCTACCCGCACAAATTTTGCTGTTTGGGTCCAGGCGAATATTTTTGTGCTTAATTTTTTGGTGCTTGCGCACATTACATTACATTACGGGTTCTTAGCAGACGCTCTTATCCAGAGCGACGTACAAAAGTGCACAAGATCAGTACAGTACTGTTGGCGCACGGTTCGCCAACAGCAACGTCCCCCACCCCCGGCGTATCCATCGCTCCCCAACCCCTCACTCCTTAAGACCTACTGATTGCAACACAATTCATCGCCCCCTGTGAAACCAGCGAATCAACATGTAGATGATCAGGGCGGTTAATGGATGTAATGGTGGGACATTTGAAATAATCTAAATGATTGCGTAATTTTAGCACCGTCACAATGTTTGCACCACTTTTTGAGTATTTTTAATTGGCACAACCGTGCTTATGTTTAGTGCAACGTGTCATCTTCAACAGAAATACCACTGGTTTTGCCAGATACGTTTTCTGAAGGTGTTTTGTCTCTGTTGTGCTGGAGACGATGTGGAAACAATTGGTGCTGTTTATCTGACCCCATTCTATGCAGTTCAGCGCTCAGTAAGTCACCCTGGATAAGAGTCCCTGCTAAATAAATGTGAATCTAAATGCAAAGTAGCTCAATGCACAGCCTGTCGGCCTCTTGGATGGATATTGTCCTTGGCCAGGGTGTCAGTCAATCAATAACTCAGTATTGTGTGTTGCCATTTACAAATAGGTTGTCACAGTGCTTCACGACGGACATTTTCTGGAGACGACTGGTGGGCAGGGGGGTGTGTTTACTGAGAGCCAGCGAAGGGAAAATTTGAATACATGTTTGATCCTTGGAAAGTCGGTCAAGCTAAACTCCAGAAATTAAGATGCACAAGGCAATAGGAACTCAGATGCCAAGAGCTCAGATAAATTCACATTTTAGGAGTGGCAGGGTAATTCTGTCCCGATTATGGATAGTGATAATTTGAAATGTGGAGGCCTTTTTGAGTCAGTTCAAATGCTTTGTGTTAAGTTACACACCGTGCTCCAGTTTGGAGTAAAAATGTACTCGTTGGCTGCCTTGTCCAGTGAGCTGGGAGGTTGTTGAGCCCATATATACAATGATGATTGGGAGGGTGCGGGGGGCTTCTCTTGTCTGAACAATTCGGTATTATGATCATGTGGAAGGGGGCTCGCTTTATACCTGGTGGACTTTATAGATTTGACTAATGTTAGGCCATGTGGTCAAGGGTTGAGTTACGATTGTATTTTAACCCTCAAGAAGGGTGCTTGAGTGCACTACTTCAGTATTGATCCTTTAGTATTGAGCGTGGGCTCACTGTACTACCAAATTCACTAAACTAATAATCTGAACATGTTAAGAAGAGGCGAAGATTAACTGCAGCGTGAGAGTTACTGTGATCAACATAAATTCAGTTTTGCTGTCTGTAAGCCTGGGGCTTCCACAGCACATCCACTCGTCATTGATTTTTCCACACGCAGATACCCTTCACCCCATCCTCACCAGCTGCGTGGGCTAAGGGGTGTACAAGCTTTCCTCCCAGCCTTTAAAATGGCAGTCATGAAGTTCCCAGTTTTGTGCTCTTTTGGTGAGAAACGGTAATTGCTGGAGGTGTTTTTGGATCGCATGTCCCAGAGATCACCTCAAAAACCACGCAAGTGCCACTCGTGTGATGTCACTCAAATCATGTCAGTACCTGAGCCACAGCTTCACAACACTGTCAGTGTTGAACACGAAAGTGAGAAGGAACATCGTCGAGAGAGAGTAACTAACGACAAGCTTTACCTTAATGTTCCACCTTTATGATGATTTGGACCTGTTTGTGCATTAAGTGTCTGTATGTGGGTAAGTGGACGCAAGATTACGTTGGTAACATTAGCGAACCTTAGTTATTTGATAAAGTAATGTTGCCAGCTCGGGGAGATTTGCTAAATTTTGCTCTAAATTGCCTAAATAACTTACTTCTGTTGACATGTTGTGTATAAGTTAGCTGGTCGATTGCTAGCTTTATTATTGCCTCCAAATGCATTCGGAAATTTATGTTTTTCTTCTTTCTCGTTGTGAGACTAACCATATAATTGTAGTCCCGTGGTGAAAGCTCAAAGCTGTCCGACCAGACACACAGACTCCGCAAATTGTATTTGCCCCTATCCTGCACGGCTTCACTGTAGCACCTTTCATACAGCGATGTTGGTGCAATGTTACCTCACTAACTGTGTGCCGCAGTTGGGATCTTTCCCGTGAATGTCGCTACCGGCTCCCAGTTGTTTATACTGTTAAATAATGCAAATGCATTATTCAGCAGAGGCCGATGGGCTGAATCATTATTGTGATACCTCATTTGGTGATAGATACTGTAGCTTAATGGGCATTTATTTAAATGAAAATCTTTGCGATTATTACTTTAATCCAATCAGAATTTTAATTAATCTTTGCCCTTTTGATTCTGACTGGGGCTGGTAGATATTGCTGTTGTAATCTGGATTATCTGAATAGACTAATGCCTGTTTTTCAGGGGGAGGGTTGAATAATTAACTGCATTGCTTTCCTCTTGACATCTGCTGTCTTGATTGTTATATATTATTATCCTGACCCCTATGGGCACCATATGGGGAATTGGTAGAGGTTGCTCACAAATCTCTTGGAATCTTTAAAATGTAAATTTCCTGCAATCCATTTGACTCTGTTACCCATTAATTCGATCTGGATAAGAGTCTTCAGTCACAGGCCTACCAAAGAAAACGTAGCCTCAGCACACAAAAACTTTGAAATGCCTACATTAATCGCGGAAATAGCAACAGAAAAATAATACCCCGCTACCGAAACTGCAAAAACCGCAACATAAACTGTTGACTCCTAGCATAAGACTATGAAACTGCAACATCTTCTTTCGCATCCGTCTTTGCCATTTACTGCGCTTGCGCGTACCGGCCCAGGCTGCTTTCAGAGATAGCGGAATCAGGCGTGTCTCCTTCGGTTGGTAAGTAAAACTTCCAAATATGACGTTATTATTTATGCAGATGTTTAACAATGAATTGTAAGACGTAGCTGTTACATCCACATTCTCGTAAATTCGCTTATTTTAGCATGTCACCCTGCCGAAAATGAACGATGCACTGTCGATTTCGCTATGGTCTTAGAGTTGCCAACTTGACGACTTTCTCAAGACGTATACATACGTCTTGAGTGGACAAACAATCCCGATTTGGAAAGTCGCCAAGTTGGTAACTCTAAGACTAAAGCGAAATCGACAGTGCATCGTTCATTTTCGGCAGGGTGACATGCTAAAATAAGCGAATATACGAGAATGTGGATGTAACAGCTACGTCTTAAAATTCATTGTTAAACATCTGCATTAACAATAACGTCATATTTGAAAGTTTTACTTACCAACCGAAGGAGACACGCCTGATTCCGCCATCTCTGAAAGCAGCCTGGGCCGGTACGCGCAAGCGCAGTAAATGGCAAAGACGGATGCGAGGGAAGATGTTGCAGTTTCATAAACTGTTGACTCCTAGCATAAGACTATGTTGCGGTTTTTGCAGTTTCGGTAGCGGGGTATTATTTTTCTGTTGCTATTTCCGCGATTAATGTAGGCATTTCAAAGTTTTTGTGTGCTGAGGCTACGTTTTCTTTGGTAGGCCTGAGTCAAGGCCTATGATATGAAGCCAGTGTTTCCTCCAGTCATTGCTATTGGTGTCACAAAAACTTAGCAGGCCATTCAAGGCTCACCTCTTCAGTTTATTCCTCTGCCCCACCTGATTTAATTACGGTTACTAATTTTAAGGACTTAAATGGTGTTATATTTGTTTATTATTTGCTAAATGACTTAATTGAATGTGTGCATCGATACGTTTTGTTAGAGAGGTATTCCACAGAGCAAAGTCCTTTTTCGTATAATGTCACGTTGTAACTTCTGGTATCTGGAATCTTGCATCTCTCGGGTTCTCTGCTCTCCTGTTACCTTTGATGGTCTTCGTTGTACGTCGCTCTGCATCAGAGCCTCTGCTAAATGGCAATAATGTCATGTAGTGTTACTGTTAGTCATAAAACAAAGAAGGCATTCTCAACAGTTATCATGTTTAATCAAGGTCAAATAAGTCATCTGTCCAGTGAATTTTGCCTATTGGCATTTGTTTAATGTTTCCCTTTTACATACAGTTTATTTATGCTGCCGAATATTTGATCCAGGCCAATTTTGGATAAGTTCTGAGCTCAAAGGTGTGATTGCTGTGGAATTGTACCTGTAACGTCTGTGCAACGGTCTGTTCCAGTTTCTTAGTGATTTATGTCTCCGATGACTTTTCCTATTTGGTTTTGCCTCAGTCACACAACCTGATCTACGGCGCCCTCCATAATTATTGGCACCCTTAATTAAGATGTGATCTTTAGCTTCTAATAAATGCAGTTTTTTTCTAAATAATATAGGACCACCATGAAAAAAAGAGGAAAATCCAACCTTTAATTCAAGTGCATTTATTCAGTAGGAAAAAAATTCCACATTAAGAAATAATTATTTTACATTAAATCATGTGTGCCACAATTATTAGCACTCCTGATGTTAATACTTTGTACAACCCCCTTTTGCCAACAAAACCGCTCCTAATCTTCTCCTATAATGTTTCACAAGATGTGAGAATACCGACCATTCCTCTTTGCACAATCTCTCTAAGTCATCCAGCGACCTGGATCCTCTCCAGATTTTGATTTAAAATGTCCTGGTATTTCGTAGCGTTCATGATGCCATGCACCGAAACAAGATTCCCAGGGCCCCTGGAAGAGAAACAGGCTCACAGCATCACCAATCCTCCTCCATACTTCACAGTGGGCATGAGGTGCTTTTTTTGCATACTCATCTTTGTGTTCCGCCAGACCCACTTAGTGTCTCATCTTACCAAAGCACACGGTCCAAGTTGAAGTCCCAGTACTGCTTAACAAACTCCAAACATTTGCGTTTATGATTGTGAGTGAGAAAAGGTTTTTTCCGTGCCTGCCTCCCAAACAACTTGTTGGCATGTAGATAGCGCCTGATTGTTGTTTTGGAGACTCTGTGACCCCAAGATGCTACCATTTGTTGCGATTATTTAACAGTGAGCTTTGGAGAACTTTTTATTTCTTTTATCATCCTCTTCACTCTGCGTGGTGGCAAAGTAACTTTGCATCTTCATCCAGGCTTGTTTACCACTGTTCCAGTTGTTTTAAACTTCTTAATGATTCTTCTGACAGTAGATATGGGCAGGTGCAGGCGAGTGGCTATTTTCTT
The DNA here is from genome assembly GCA_029721435.1 of Gymnothorax reevesii. Lineage (NCBI taxonomy): Eukaryota > Metazoa > Chordata > Actinopteri > Anguilliformes > Muraenidae > Gymnothorax > Gymnothorax reevesii. The sequence continues at coordinate 47,905,341 of CM056591.1, forward strand.
GTAGCCATTGCCTGACTTGTGAAGGTCGACACACATCTGCCTTACTTGAATGGTGTGTTCCTTTGTCTTTCCCATGTTGAAGAGTGTATAAGAGAAATGGCCTCTGTGTCACGTCATATTTATACCCCAGGGAAACAGGAAGTGATTATTTACTAATTAAATGTTCCTAGATACTCCGATCAACTTTATAAACTACTATAGAAATGACAGAAATACTTCAATTACATTTATTTTCTAGGAATTGTTAGGGGTGCCAGTAATTGTGGAACAGGCGATTTTATGAAAAATAGTTATTTCTTAGTAAGGGATTTTTTTTTCCCTTAAAATTCACTTGAGTTGAAGGTTACATTTTCTTATAATTTTCAGTGTGAGAGTATGCTTCTGCAATAAAAATTGAATTTATTTTAAGGCTTTTAACACATCTTAACTAGGGGTGCCAATAATTTGAGGTCGCTGTATAACCACTGACCAGTGGTTGTTGACTGCACATTTCAGGAAATACTCTCATGAATATGTTTTTGATGATTGATTACTGTAAAGTCTTGTATTAATTTAAGATATGTTACTGTAATTGTAGCGATCAAAAGAAGTGACAGGAGAATTGGGATTCCGCTGGGTCTTAACGAGGTCTGAAATATAAGTGCGTGGCCAATTTACCATTTGCAATTTTGGTTTGTCAAATGCCGTTAGTCAGAAGCCTATGATGGTGTTTTTCACATAACAGTTAAAGTATAAAATGTCACATGAATTATCACATGGATTGGGTGTCGTCACGCATGTTCTGTTCGACTGCCTGGGAGACTGCTGCTCACAAAGGTGCGGCTGAGCGTACATGGATTCAATCTAGATTTGGTATTTGGAATCTGGAAAACTGTAGATTTAGAACTGAAAAATAAAATGTCAGTAATGGTTTTCCCTTAGTATTATGAGAGAGGACAGCATTTGTCCTGTGTGACTGTGAGTATTTTATACAGTTGTTTGGTGTTGGAGCATATTCAGTGATCTTTTAATTCTCTCTGGTGCCATTGAGTTTATATCGGTAAAGCCTGTCCTGTCTTGGTTAAGGATAGTCGCCCTGATGTCTTCGTTCCGCTTTCCCAGGTTTACGATGACTGATTTTCTTCATGTCGGAGTGATTGAGAGTGCTGCACATTGCAGGAAACATCTAGTTTTTAATTAGTGCTGTAATTAATTACTGTGTAATTTATGATGAACACGAAGGCTGCTGAGAGACTGTAATGATCAGGTGGTGTAGTCCGTAGGGTGGAGGACTAGATGCTCACAAAAATATATTTGTGTGGACAGGGCTTTGATTAATCTCTGTCATACCTACCATGCTATGATTTTTTTCGCTAACTGTAACCCTGTCTGCTGCCCTCTATTTAACTCAAAAGGGGGAAAGCATCCATTTAAAAAGGGCAGCTTGTTCGCTCACCATTCAATTGAAAGAATGGAGAGAGCCTGTGACTAATATAAATGTCTTTGTCAAGCACCATCAGATTTAGGAAGAAGATGAAGGACCTGCAGACTTATTAACCCCTTTTAGCTGTAATTTTTCACTAAAGTTTTCCCTTTATTAAGTTCAAAGTTAGAGGCAGTTTTTTCATACTGCAGGACAATGTCATGTACATTTTTTTTGTTTTGTATATGCTGGTTGCAGCACTGCACTGAAGCTACATCACACTGATATTGAGAAATATTTAAATTCAGGATTTCACGTTTTTCTGGCTTCAGCATTGCACCGAATGGAAAATATCTCGATCTTGTAAATCATTCCTCCACATTTTCCTGCAATTCAGCTCAACATATTTGGGATCATTAAAAACCTTTGGATCGCCGCAAGAATTTGAAAAAAGCCTGAAGTTCCACAGGTTTTAATACAGAAGCTGCATCTGACAAATCTATATGGGTCTGTAGGTTTCAGGGGATTAAATTTTTTCCCTGCTTGGTGTGTATTGGCTGTTTATCTGCAACACTGCGCAAGCTTATATTTAAAGATGACATGGAATGGTTGAACGGGGTATTTATCCTTGTTTCGTGATGTGACATATAGACAAAAAATTTTGGTTGGGTCTGTAATGCCTCGGAAGCTTCCTAAAAACCTCTCTCAAAAAGCTATGTTAGGGTGGTGGATTTTGAAGTTTTGTTTTGCACCTATTTGGCGACCTTTCGGGCTTAACTGGCAACCTCATCATTTAATGCAAGCACTTGACGCTGATTGGCTGGTTTTGCTGCCACTCAGAAGAATGTAACTTCGCTTGGAGCGGTAGGGAAAATGTAAAACACTCGCTGGACTTCAGAACACGGACAGACAAACTTTATGCAGCTGTGGCATATTCAGAGATTCAGCCTTATATGTTTGAGCCCGAATCGGACGAGGAAAATGAAATGGAGGAAGAACCAGTTCAGCAAAGTCTGGATTTAAACGTTTCTGAATGGTAAGTGTTTTTTTTTTATTTATTTTTTTTTTATTTATAGATAAGCCTTGGCAGCTCTGAAGTAGCCTACGCATTCGGAGTGAGTCTCTCGCATTGACGTTCCTGTGCCGTAGTCAGCAAGTATTCAATCAAAGCGCGTTGAAGAAATTAATTTGCGGAATTTAAGTCCTTGTGCAATAAGTTAATCCGTTTCATGCGCTTTACGGTGGATTTCCACACTAGTGACACGGAAATAATGACTCTGGAATTCTGGGTGAATGCAAATTATTTTGACGGGGAGGAAACTGAATGAGAGTGGGGGGGCAGTGAGATACGTGTGACATCATATGTATCCATTGTTCAGATTGGCCCGTTTTCTGGCGGTCATTTTTAAAAGAGGGATTTCTATGAAACAGAGATATTCAGAATGTCTAGCACTTTTCGTATGTTCTTTAATGCGGGTAGACTACCGTTATTCAACATAGAATCAAAAACCGTCTTTACCTTGTCTATGTCACCTTTAATGAGCAATAAATTAATGCTTGTCATTATCACCTCCGCCATGGAGGTTGCGTTTTGGCTGACATTGGTTGCTCTGTCTGTCTATTTGTGTACAAGATGACTCAAAAAATTAATGAACGGATATTGCTGAAATTTTGGGTGGGTTGCTTTTACATCTAGGATGGACCCTATTGATTTTGACCGCGGTCGGTCAAACAATATGGCCACCACAGCAACCACTGTGAAATCCTATGTTGCAGATACTTTACATTTCTTTCGAGCCATGTTCACTCAGCAAGATTTCAACTGAGGTTTGCTCTCTTGGAGTGCCTCTCGTTAAATGTTGTCTGGGATTCATAGGTCCTCCATGTCATTTTTTTATTTTTGTTAATATGACCGTGAGGAATGCGCTGAGAATGGCCCGGCAGTGTGGCTCATGGTTTGTCACATGCAGTAAAGATAAATTAATTTATTTGTCCTTTGTGGGTCAGCAGTGGGGTGAAGGGTAATCGGGGTGTCATCGGTTCAGATCGCTCACTAAGCTCGAGCTCCAAGGGTTCACCCCTTCAGAGGGTAATGACACTGGCATCTCCTTCCACTCCATAGGGTATAATGCACTAAATTTAGGGGGATGATGGGAGATGAAGTCTGCAGTGAAGTGGAATCCCAGGGGAGATGGGGGGGCCTTAAGATGCCCAATACACATTTTTAGCTCATTAGTCTGCATCAGTCCTCCCCTTTTGCACGGATCCTGAATTGTTTGAGGGAAGTGGGGGGTAATGGTTTGCCTTCCGTTAGCATTAGACTAACATTCCTTGAGGACATCCTTTAATGTAATTATTGTGACTCCGCATTTGCTAGTTTCAGTGACAGATTCGCAAGGGAATTTTCTTTTAACCGTCGCCATCTGTATTTCTTATCGAGTTTTTATTATTGCTTTGTTTTACTCTGGAAGGCATTTTTTTTTCTTTTTTACAGTAATGTGAGATTCCTCTAAAATGCGCAAGCTTTTGAGGCACAATGTTCCCTGCCAGTGTTTACTGCAGTGGGTGAATTTAACAAGCTAATAAAGAAAACAGCCGCGCATCATTTCAGCTGTACGTTTCCCTGCGTTCCCCTGCCATTGGCTAGAAGTAACCACAGCCAATGCATACGCTGTGTGCTTATTGGCAACGATTGCTGAATTGTCTCCAAACCTTGGAAATTAACCATCAATGAATTCTAGAATGGTCTTATTACCAGACGCCAACTGTGCACACCTAACATTTCAGGCTAAGAAACATTAACGGAGGCATTTGAAGCACACCTCATGAAAATAAAATGGTTGCTTACTGAAGTATAAAATCAAAGCAGTTGCTTAAAGCTGCCATTAGTGCTGCCTAACTCTGCTTTAATTGTGATGTCAGACGTGTCACTGATCTTTATTTTTCAGTATTTTTTGTCCCCACTACTAGAAGAAACGCTTGAACTTTTTTCTGGAGTGAGCGAGGCAGAGGTAGAGTCAGGAAACATTATACCGTCCCTGGTTTCATATGAGCTCTTTGTAGAACCCAACAGCAACGTGGTGCTAATGCTTGTCTTTGAGTTTACTGAATACCCTGTATGCTTCGGCCTGTGGAGGATTAGCATAACCTGAGGATGTCTCAGATCACAGGGGAAACGAGGAGTTCTGGGCATGAATCTTCACCGTTGCTATAGGAAAAGTTGCCACCCTTTTTTCTTTGTGCATTTGTCTGAAAATTATAATTGCACCTGGGTAGATTGTTTCATTAACAGGTGCACATTAGCAATGTCAGACCAATGTAAAAACTACTTTAGTCACAGGTAATGACAGTATTGCCTCTGGGGAGAATTAGCAGTTGTCAAACCCACATGGATTTCTTCTTTCAGAAAATGTGTCATCATGGCTGCTTCTTGTTTACTTGAATTTGATAGCTAAGCGGTAAAAGATTTCATCGTCTTAATTATTCACTCACAAAACCGCCTCATTTGATCTTCTGAATCTTGCATTGCTTGCCATAAATGGTGATGCGCGTCTCTACTGGAGACCGTGACGGTTTCAGAGAAATTCGATCTCCAGTAACGCGATAGCGAAAAGTCTGGCGATTAGCCGATGTGTTTCCCGTGACTGCGTGTACAGATGGTAGATTGGGCCGGTGGTGCCCCACGCATCACTGTGTGTTGAGCAGAAAGGGTCGATGTGTGGTCAGTCTGAATGGGCAGAGAGATGATTGTGGAAAGCGTTTGTTTGCCCTCAGAGGCCTGGCCTATCACACGGTAGCCTGGGATTGGTGTAGGACTCTTTGGACCCTGCAGTTCAGAGCATTTGACTTTAAAATGATTCCCGGGGATGCTGTTCAAATCATTTGCATAAAAGTTATTGCAGAAGGATCTCTGGAGGTGAGAGAGGGGCACTTATTTCCCAAACATCCCTGTGAGTCCCTGTCCACATCCTGCGGGAGGCGAGGCTCATGCTTTCCTCTCGGACAGCTTTTTTTTCTTTTTTTTTTATGGATTTTTTTTTTTTGAGATTTATAATTCAACGAAAACAATGAACAATATACTGAAACACACACGCATGCACGCGTACACACACACAGACACGCACAAAGATACAAAACCAACAAAGATAATGGCCTGTGGGACAGCCTCAGTTTGCCCCTGGGCATGAGTAACCTGTCCTCTCTCCCTCTCTCGGATCTCCTCTTATCCCCCCCATGTTGCGTTTGACCTCTTGTGCCAGCCAGCTGTTTGAGAGGAAGTGGGCTCCTGGGTGGTGAAGTTTTTTGGAGCAGGGCGACAGGCTGGCACTCAATATGGAGCAATTCTGAACTTCCTCCCCCATGGGACCCTTTACTAAACATAGAAACCTGACGGAGCTGACTGCTAACAGAAAGTGGTAATGTTTTTGAGTATGGATACTGGCCAGGAAATTTTGTTTGTATATGAACTCATTCGAGGGACTAATTAAAAAAAAATTTAGAAATAAAATATATGAATAAGTAAATTTATATACATACACAGCCAAAATAAAAACTTTGCACGCGTTTGGAGGTCAATAAGTTGAACATACAAGAAATGAGGTTTTAAATAATGATTTTATTTAATTCTGTGCTCATTAAAGATGGTGTATCATAAAAAGAATGTCCATAATGTAACCGGTTCCACCGGGAATGTCCAAGAGTAAAAATGGTAAGTTACAACTTGAATAAGAGAAGTGCGCAGGCGATTACGTGTGGTTTGGGCAGTCACACAACCTCTAAACAATTCATTCCTAGTGGACGTTGCTGTGACAAATCGATTATGCTAATGACGTTGTACAATTTGTCGGTCTTCTGCTTTTGACGTCACACGTGGGCTACCAGAATGAGGTTGGTCAGCTGTGGTGCCAGTTTGTTGGAGACGTGTCCGAAGATCATGGATAGTCCGTCGACTGCATCCTATAACCCTTGCAATGTCAGTGACGGACGGTTTCCGTATTCAGCATGCCAATGGCACGTTCACACTGAATGTTTGACAGCCATGGCATTGAAAATCTACGAATAATTAACTGTAAAAACTTGTAATCCGAGATGTCACTCTAACGTGCTAACGTGAGCTCAGTTGCACATCTCTCATATGGGCACGTGACTAGGAACACGAGAAAATATGGTTTTAGCTTAAAATATGCTCGCACATGCTATGCACCTGTGCTCGTCAGAGTTGATGTGTGTCATGATGTCTTTGACAACGCATTTACCACTAGTGATAATAAAAACTCTTTTATTAAAAGTTTCAAGAAAATATTTACAAATTTATGCGTGTGAAGTTTCTTTTTTGACTCCATATATATATGTTTTTTAAGTATACACTCTCGTTTGTGTCTGTGTACTGTACTTGGACTAGGCACATGGGGACGCATCTTTATCTTCCACTCAGCTCTTGCATGAATTCTCACCATACATGTCTGTATTTCATGCTTGTCCTGTGTTATTGATCTTCAATTCTCAGGTTTAATCAATTGAAGACCATGAATTAAAATCCGACAGATTCAATTTTGTTGGATTTTAAGAGCCTCTGGAAATCCATAAACGATTGCTCCAATCCAGTGGCTGTAAGCATAAAAACAAACACTCCCAGTCAAAAGGAAGATTTACGAGGGTGACTTGCTGTACCAACAAACCATAGAGCTGCTTATCATAGCTGGAAGACGATCTGGATGAGGTACTGAGGCTTTGTGGGATAAACGTGTGGTGTCAGACACAAGAGGGAACATTATAAGATTGGTCTTCACGGTTTTAAAGCTCTAGTTTCTGCCCTAGACCTGGTGATGTCATGTGTGTCCCATTGTCTGCACATGCTGATGATGTAATGGCCATTTATCTACTCAGAAGTGTCACCTCTTACATTCCTGAGGCTCCCCAGAGTCACTGTCAACGTCACACAAATGACGGGGCTGCCATGCTAGGTCAACTACCCCGACGGCTTTGTTGACTTGCATCTTGCGTAGATATTGGTGTTATTTCGAAGGACAGGTCAATGAAGAATGCCCTTATCCTTTGGCTCTTTTTCTCTTAAGATTTCAGTCTCTGGTTAAGTTCCTCAGGGCTGCATTCTGGCCTCGTGTGTTAGACGTTTGTTTAGTGCTCAGCCTCTGCCAACATGGGACCCCTTACTCTGCCGTCGGCTTCATACAGCTGCTCCACAGACCACCCCAGCAGAGCTCATAGCTATATACGGCGATCCTCAGTTTCGCATTTGCCAGTGCTTTTAACGATGAGGAAGGAGCCATCCGAATGTGACGCGACTTGATAAAATGCCATTTCTGTCAACGATTCAACCAGCTGAAACTCAAAAATCGGCAGAGAGAACGTAAGTTTGCAAAATTGTGTTTCCCCGCTGTGACGAGAATGGCTTCCATAGCCTGGAGCATGTCTGAGAGCTTCTCGATTCTGTAAAAGATATAGATATTAGGACATATCATTTCCCTGAACCTCCAGATTCTCTAATGTTTGGTCAGTGCACTCGTATTCAGTTCTCGATGTAGAGTGATGGTCACCATGCACCAGGAACTGAGAGTGGCCTTTCACTGTTGGTTGTGGTGGACCCCCCCCCTTTATTCTCTATCTTGCAGCGTCAAATAGTCTTTATAGCAATAATATTTACTCCAGTCGAGTAAATAAGAGGACATTATTGTGCTTTGAGCTCTTGCAAACTGCTTTATCTCCTTTATGCTTGAGAACATGCAAGGAATGGCCGGTATATAGCCATTTTTTTTTTTTTGTGCTCTTAAAGAAGCGGATCATTTGCTCAAAGCCTGGAAACCTGTTTTTTTCGAATGGAATCCCAGCCAGTAGATGAGGAGGTTGTTGTGTTTTTTCTTTTTTTTTTTTTTTTAAATGGATATTTGCTCTGTCCCAAAGTCCTTGAGTATTCCCCCACTCATTTAGTATTTTTGATGGCAGTCTGTGTGTGGTGTATAGTCAGGGCGCAGTCTCCATTTGGTTCGCGATTGGGGGCATTGGGTGTTTGCATTGTAATTAATATTTGGCTCGATGGCTCTAGGCAGACGTTGCATTCACCCTGGAGAAGCTCTGGGCCGATAAACAAACCCAGCCCTGTGTCTGCCTCCCATTGACTCCTTGGTCCCTCCATTGCCGGCAGCGAATAGCCCCCTTCTGTTTCTACTGCTCGCTCAGACAAGTGGTTCATTTCTCTACTCTGTCCTGTCTCTCACACTTGGTGTATTTTGGTGCTTCGTTTGCACTCTTTGTAGCCTCTTACATCAGTAAGCCACCCGCTGCTGTCCAGTGACCCCCCCAGCAGTCCCCTGAGACTTTTCAGCTTTGCCAATTCGTCAATATCTTGTTAGGCTGCCCCCTGACCTCTTCATTACTCTCCTGTTGGCCTCCTTTCTGGCCTCCTTTGGGCCCTCTGTTGTCTTTATTATTTGTCCCCTTGATTTTGCGCTGATGTTGGCCCCTTAGTTGGCATCCTGTCTGGCTCTCCACTGTCCTCCTTTTCTGGCTGTTTGGCCCTCTGCTGGCCCCAATTTCAGGCCCTAGGTCACTGGCTCAGTGCAGTTTTCATCAAAAATGAAGAGTTGCTTCTGACTAAAAATGTATATATTTTATAAATGGGGAAACCATATGGACATCCTGACACTGAGACCCCAAGCTGGTTTAATTAACTCTGGTATCGGAGCGGAAAATCAATAGATTGCTGCGCGCAAAGTTAATCACTTCAACGAACCCCATTTATGGGGCCACCAAAAGGTTAGGTCTCCATCGTCTTATTTCCGGTCGTCCATGCCACCCCACCCTCCTCGCCCCCCCAAAAAAGCACTGTTGTGTTAATGTTTTGTTAATGCGTTGGCAAATTGGATTGGAAAGTAATATTGTCTGTTGAAAGTCACCTTCTTCGAGGCTTGTCTGCTGAGGCGATAGCCAGCATCAATAATTCCCTGCCGATGTTGTCAGCGCGGCACGCCGAGCGATTTAAAAAGTACAGTCTTGTCATTTCAGTCTCGTCTCGGGAGGCGGTGTGATGGTGCCAGGCCGAAGCACCAGACTGGGTAAATCGGCAGCTGAGTCAGTGTAAGGAGATGGGGCAGGACAGTTCTGCTGACAGCCTGACCCATGATGCCCAGACCTGAGACATCACAGTCAAGAGCTATAAGTGGCTAGCAGTGACACCTGCACACAGTTACTGCCACTGTCAGTCAAACAGGAGTGTCCACCCCTTGTTAAATGACCAGCGTCTGTCGGTTAGAATCACTTCCTGAGCTAATTAACAATCATGTGAATTTGTCCTATGTTCCAAACATAGTATGGGTGGACGGGGTTGCCTGGTATGACTGTGGTTCGAGTTTGGTTTGAAAGGCTGTTTTTTAATGTTTGAGATGAGATCAGATGAGATGATCTCTGGTCTGATTTGCTGGCCCTCAAACTGTCCCAGCTTAGCATTGTTGGGCAGTCAGAGGGTCATGAGTTCAGATATCTGTGTGTCAGATGGTCTCTGGTTCTAATAGCTGTGGGACAGATGGCCTCTGGTTCATAAACTGAGTTCCAAAAGGTCATGGGTTTGAAGTGCTGGGTCATTGATTCTAACGGCCGGGCAACAGAAGGACACGGGCTTGAACTGTTGTGAAATGGTGTGAAGCAGGTTGGCCGCTTGCCCGAGGATCAGATGGTGCTGCAGTGCTTGTGATTGAGGCTGCTGAACAGCGCTAATGCTATGAAACCTGCTTCGTGCAGCCTGGTCCTGTGAGCGGAGCACGGCTGTGTGCTGTAGTGTGGGGCTGGGCCATGGGAGAGCTTGGCCGTTAATGCTTTGGGGGGTGTGCACACTTCTGCTCATTCAGCGCAGGGCTGGGAAATACTCTGTTACATCAGCGCCTAGTCCGCTACTGAGCCAAGTGTACCAGAGGGTGTCCGTTCTTATTCTGCGTGTGTCTGTGTGTCTGTGTGTGTGTGTGTGTGTGTGTGTGTGTGTGTGTGTGTGTGTCTAACTGTTTATATGTGTATGTGTGCTCTGTGCCATGTGTATTTGGATAACTGCGCATTTTTGTATTTGGCCATGTATGTGCATATCCCTGGGCCTGCATATAGCTTTCGGCATTTTTTTTGCATAATTACCTCCACCAAGGAGGTAGTGTTTTTTCCGGCGTTGATTTGTCTGTTTGTTTTTGGACCAGATAACTCAAAGTAATGAACAGATATCTCTGAAATTTTGTGGGTAGGTTGTTGTTACATCACTCTGTGATGGACCCTATAGATTTTGACTGCCATCGGTTAAACAATACGGCCACCACAGCAACCATCTTGATATCCTATGTTGCAGATGCCTTTAGTTTCTTATGAGCCATGTTCACTCAATGCACTCGGAGTGCCTCCAGTTCTGGGTGTCATTGGTTGTGTTAGCGTTTACGCTTGCGCCTGACTGTCACTGGATGCATTTCTTTTCGTGCGTACCGTATATGGAGCCAAAGCGTAGGTTTGGGAATCATGGGTACAACCTTTTTCTCTCTCACTTTCTTCCTGATGACTATGAGGTCACAACGGCGTGATGGCATTCGGCTGAAGGATGAGTAGAGTAGTGTTTCATGGATGCTGGTTCCTTTCATACTGCCATGGGGACTATAAATAGCTGCTGGGGACTTTCCTGGTGCTGATGCTGAGGTTGGTCTCCATAGTGATGAAGCTCGTCGCGGGCAGCAGGCAGGTAGCATCAGTCAGCCTTCCTTCTGGTCACATGGGTTATGAGCGCAGTTATCATGGTGTGGGTTTCCCTTACAGATCTCAGTGGAGCACAATGGGGAATAATGTTTACTGGGCTACCAGACCCTGTCAGTGGAGTGAGGAAATTTGCATTCTGTCACTTGCGCTGGCTGTGTGTCAAGTGTCTAAGCCGGCTCCACAGAAAGCTAGCCGCAGTGCATTGTTGGTGATGTGCGCCCGTGTGTGCATACGTTAATGTTGACTGACTGGGCTGTAATGAGCACAGATGTTCTCTGATGTCATTTTCATGAAACAGTGGAGTCAGAAGCTCTAGAACTGAGATGCTCTAAAATCTGCCCCTTATCCTCTCTCCTCCTTGTTAATGGACTGAGTGATTTGTGGTAATGATTAGTCATACCGTCTTCACACCTGACTGAAGGAGAGAGTAGAAAGTCAGACCTTCCTTCACCCTTTGAGGGATGATTGGAGGGATGTGGATTTTGTATTTGCTTAGATTGACAGCACACGTCAGATCTCGTCATCACATCATTGCACTGTAGTAGTCTAGCAAGGCTCCGAAAAATCATGTTCTGTACTAAATTACTTACTGACTGATCAAGTCCAATAATTACCTCCTGTTCACTTGTTGGTGGTCTACGAGGCAACAGTTTTTTTTATGGCTGTAAAATCAGGCTTTTTGACGCAGATGTGTATTCTGCTTGTGTTGTGTAGTGAGCGTCACTGACCTCTTTGAAGGTGAAAGGGCTGGAATATGAGTTTGAGTTGGAATCTGTCCTGGTCGTAGCCTTGCCTGGCCTTGTGACGACCCCAGGACAGGTGTTCGGTGTGCATCCGCGTCACTGTGACCCGGGCTGGAATAAACAGGACATGGTTCACCAGCCCCTCTATGGTCTACCATTTATCAGCTGCTAGAAATTTGAAACATGAAACATGATGCTGCAGCATGTCTGTGTGCGTGCATGCGGGTGCACTGTAGTATGTGTGTGTGTGTGTGTGTGTGTGTGTGTGTGTGTGTGTGTGTGTGTGTGCGGTGTAGCATGTGCGTGTGCCCGCATGTGTACCTGCAGTCTTCGCTGTCAGTCAGAATCCTGCGTCCCAGACCCCAGTGCAGAGAAAAATATTACGTTACTCAAATGCCGATATTCTATCTTTTCTAAGGCTACACCAAGACGTCAATGTGGTTTGCATTACAAGATTGTAAGAAAAAGCACGTTACTATGAACATGAAGTGGATAGATGGATGGATGGATATAATTGATCCCGAAATGATAAGGAAAGGTCACCAGCTTCCGATGCGCTTCATGTCTGTGCATGCCGTTTGTGTATTGTAGCCATGAAAAACATTTCCAAGGAGTTTCAGCATTGAACATAATGGAGAAAATGCCGTAAAATAAAAAGGCTCGTAACCTATTCTGTTATTACATTGTACCGCATGAATTTTAAAGTTTTATCTTTCACTTCAAACAGAGGTGATTTGCATATATTAGCCTCCTCCATTTTTTCTCATGCGCACCCTGGAATCCTTCCCGTGATTTGATTGCAAATCAGCTGACTTGTTTGTTAACATTTTGTCAATGTTTGTCACTGATTCCCTCTACTTCTCCACACTAGTTTTTTCCCCTATTGTAGAATGGTTTATGCGGTGGGTTTAAAGTTGGCCTGTGTCCTTTGTCCTGGATTTGGTAAACTATTGCGGGGGCTGCAGTGTGTAGCCATGTCTTTTTTTTCTTTTCTTTTCTTTTCTAATTTTGCTTGACCGCAATAAAGTGGGGGTGAGATGGCGCAGCCTGATAAATGCATAAGTCTGCGACTCAGAGACCTGGAGTGATGAAGTTGCATCATCGGTAGGTCTTGAGCAGAGTCATCAATTTTACATCGAGAGGCTTTTACGGCACTAGACTGTCCTCAAATACGCTGTTGCAATCCAGCCTTCTAGTGAGTTTTAATCTGGTCCGAGTTATCAGATTTTACTTCTAATTTCCTGTTAATCACGGCTGAGCAGCGTGTTACGCCGTACGGGGGTCAGTGCGGGTGCGTTTGAAGCCTGTGCTCTTGCTGCGTTGTAGTTAGTCCCGCTGAAATATACATTAAAAATAATAATAATAATAATAACATAATTATGGTCTTTGTTGGGGAATGAAGAGGACAGCGCTGGCATTTGTAATATAGCTGTATTGCCGGAGGACTGGAGCTCGGCAGACCCACGGTGCCCAGTGGCAGATTTAATTTGACAAACCAATTGTTTCATTTTGAAGTATTTCGTTTTGAGTGTAAAACCGAGCCATTATCTGATGTAACCGATTTCACCCCGCGTCGTGGCTTATTTCTTCCCCCGTCTTTTACTAGAGTCGTAATGAAATTGAGAAGAGCGTGCATTTATTGTGCCATTAATGCATGCTTGTGTAGCATTGCAGAATTATTTAGGCTATTATTCCCGCATGCTAGTGAATTGGTGCAAAATGCGGATTTTCTGCATTCCAATGACATCGCTGAAGGGGCTTAACATTGTGACTGCGTGTGTGCCCGTGCGGCCCCGTGGGAGTACCAGTGTGTGTGTGTCCGTGTGTGTGTGTCCATGTGTGTGTGTGTGTGTGTGTGTGTGTGCGCGCGCCCGTGTGTGTGTGTGTGTGTGTGTGTGTGTGTGTGTGTGTGTGTGCGTGCCCATGTGTGTGTGTGTGGGTGTCTGCGTGTGTGCCCATGTGTGGATATGTGTGTGTGTGTGTGCGCCTGTGTGTGTGGGTGTCTGCGTGTGTGCCCATGTGGGGGGGTGTGGGTGTGGGTGTGTGTGTGTGTGTGTGCGCCTGTGTGTGTGGGTGTCTGCGTGTGTGCCCATGTGTGGATGTGTGTGTGTGTGTGTGTGTGTGTGCCCATGTGTCTTTCGCAGATGGCTACGTGAAGAGAAGCTCAGCCGTCATGCGCCGGGGGCGCTGAAGCACATTTAGCCGGGGCTGTGTGTGTTTCAGCAGCAGTCAGCTCCTCGCACGGCACGGCCCGTCTCTGCATGTTTTTCCGCTCCGGAGCGAACACGCGGGCACCGCATGGGCGCACCAGCTCATTCATGTGCTTCACGCAGTAATGGCCCAATTATTCTGACCTTTTTTCCCGGTGTTGTGGATTGAGCGAGTTGGCCTGGTTGCTGTGGTAACGAACCATTTTGGAATGAAAGACGGTCTTGTCAGTTTCTGTTGGGTGTCCTTTCTCTGTCTCTGTCTTTCTTTGTCTGACACTCAAGGCCCTACATACGAAGACATTTGTGCAGAACTTTTAATCACGAGGAAAACTTATGACACAATGCATTTTCAGTGCAAAAGAAATGCCAAGGCCAGTCATTAGTTATGTTTATTGTTTTTGAATCATCTCAAGGGGTTTGCTTGTTTTGTGCTAAAGGTCTTGGTGTGTCAGACCTCTGTCTGTACACTGAATGAACATGAAGGGCTCTTTCTGAGACCTTCTCTGAGCTCTCCACTTGACATACGCACACACTCGCACATGAACTCTCTGTACCGCTCTTTCTGGTTTGGAGGAATGTTCCTGAGGGGCCAGAAAGGGCGGTGCCTTGTTTGAATGCACAGCTTTATTGGAACATTTGAGAGAAGACAAGCCGTTGCATGTGGTTTTAGATCAGTTTGCTGGAACACACTCGAAAACAAGTGTGCCTCTGTTTAAAAAGCTCAGACTGCATCTGTTTCAGACCTTGAATAGTGTGTATTTGTGTGTGATTGCATTTGTCAGTGTGTGTGATTTCTCGTGTGTGTGTGTGTGTGTGTGTGTTGGTGTGTGCACGTACTTTAGTGTGTGTGTGTGTGTCTCTCTCTGTGTGTGTATTTGTGTTTTTTTTTTTTTTGTTTTTTTTTTGAGTGTGCGTGATTGTCTTTGTGTGTGAGTGTGTGTGTATATGCGCATGTTTGTATGTGTGTGCACGCAATTGCCTTTTTTGTGTGTGATTTCTTCTATCTGTGTGTGATTTGCGTATGTGCGCATCTTTCTGTGATTAAGTTTGTCATTGTGTGTGTAGGTGATTGCAAGTGTGTGTGTGTGTGTGTGCGTGCGTGCGTGCGTGCGTGCGTGCGTGTGTGTGTCAGTTGTGTGTGCGCTTCTGTCTGCTTGCGCATCTCCTGCCTCTTTTCTGTGTGTCTCATGAAGCCGCGCTGTTAATCTCCAGAGAAACAGAAGAATTTGCTTCTGTACCGTGATTTGCGACGGCAAAATTGTAATTTAGATGCCGCTGTGGTGCTGTACCCAAAAGGTATGGCTAATTTTCAGTAAATATCAGAGATGGAGATAGTTGTGGGTACAGTCATAAGTGCCTTTCTCAACACTTGAGGTTGCAGTCTAAATCCCTCAGACAATTTGGGACACTTGTCTAGAAAAATATTTATTTCTACATTCAGATATCCGTTTTCCTCTCTCAGCAGTTGTATTAGCGTAGTTTGAAAAGGTGTGCTTGTGGGTTCTGCCATTTGAACGGTACGGGAAGGGTTATACTGGGTCATTCCATGTCAAATCATCAGATATACAAAACATTTGTAACCATGTAGTCATAGATTGCTTCCCTATTTTCACATTAGATAAATATACATTATTTATGAACAAATTTCGAAATTTCAGCTCATTCAAACCAAAAATGAATTTTTGGTAAATAAACCTATAATAAAATGCAGCTTAATCAGAAAATGTTACTTACTTTACATTTTACTTTCTCTCTCTCGGTTGTGAAGCTATGAGGTCACTAAAAGGGCCTTCCCAAATGTGAAAAAAAATGCAGAAATGCCACCTGTTCTAACCTCTGTATCTCCAGGGCCACGCATTTTCTTCTATTTTTTTTTTTTACTGATGCCTCTCATAGTCCAAAGACCACTCCAAAAATTGTTGATGTGTTTTGACCAATATAAATCTTGCAGGTGTCCGAACAGGGGTGGGGTAATCTCAAAAATCGCTTGGCATTTCCAGCTTCTTACACAATGATTATTCAATCACAATAATTGTAAGTTCTCGATTCATCAATGCATGACACATTCACAGAAAGGTCATTATATGCTGGTTGGTAGATCATGTTGGCAGGAAGAAACCTTAATCAGTTATTGATCAATAATTTCTGATTATTGCTAGTGTTTTTCATGAAGCGAAACAAGAGGACACAAGCATTAACATGGACCTCTTCTGAAAAATGCTGGGTGACATTCAATGCCATTCTCCGAACTGTTCCAACTCCCGATGTCACTGGACGAACAGCTGGACAAAACTGGGACAGACAATATTGATGCGCTCTTTGCTGCATTTAGGAAGCAATAACACTGTTAACACAGCACGGAATACATAGTGTTAATTTGACAGTCAGTTTACAAGAATTGGTGTCAGTAAGTTTTATTGATGAAAAGAAGTGTGATTTTTTTTCAAAATTGACTCACATTTCCAAACTGTCTTAATAGGGGTATGTCGTTCAAATCACATCGGCAATTTTTGTTCTGTTATGTCTAACATAATACAGGATTTTGTGCAATTTAGTATGTGATTGCCTTTATGATTGAAAACACTTACACATTTCACAAAGCAACATTTTAAGAAGCTTAAAGTGCCACAAGATTCTCAAGATTGCCCCACCCCTGTTCAGACACCTGCAAAATTTATATTGGTCAAAACACATCAACAATTTTTGGAGTGATCTTTCCAATATAATAGAGGAATCAGTTAAAAAACTGAAAGAAAATTCAAGGTGTGCCCCTGGAGATATGGGGGTTTGAACAGGTGGCATTTTAGCATTTTAATCTCATTTGGCGAGGTACTGACTGCAGTTGGTGATGAATTCATGGTGAATTCAGCCTCATTTATATTCAGCAGACTCAAATGAATGGGGAAAAAAATGCCAGAGAGCCTCTGCTAGGGTTTATATTGGGGTGCTTTGGGGACCTAAACATGGAACTGACTGAACAAAAGGCGATTTTAGTGTCCTCATAGCTCCACAACCAAGAAAGATAAAGTAAAATGGACTGCATTTTTTAATAAAAAAAGTTATTCCATGTTAAATACAAGAAAAATGTCAACTCACAAAAAAAAAAAAAAGTGACGGACAGTACCCTAGGAAAATAATTCACCAAAAATTCATTTTTGGTCCGAATGAGGTGAAATTTTGGATTTGTCAGTGGTATACATTTAAACAGCTGCATACAAAAAAGTAGCAAAACTGCGGTGGTGGTGGTGAGACCCAATTGATGATCTAACGGAATGACCCTACTGCTGTCAGTTACACAGTTGCTCAGTACTGCCATGGCGACAAGGGGTGAAAGGTGGGTTTGGGTAGAAGTGGGTTTAGTCCGCTAAAAAGGACACGGGGCATCTCTGTGTGCATACGTCATCAGCAATGGCCCAACTGGACTGAAACTGAGATGTTGTTCTTCTCACTCAAGATGACCTTGACCTTTCCCTATCCCTGGGTGACATCATAGTGTGGGCAGTTCTTTGGGGGGGGGTAGTTGGAGAGCCTTCCCCAGACACACCTTCCCTCTGGCCTCTGTGCCTGTGCCATGCAGGATGCTGCTGCTTGTCCGATCGAAAGTCTGCCAGGACTCTGCCATGTCGCTGTGCCACTTATCTCCCTCCGCTGGCTGCCCATTTAAACCCTCAAATAATGTCGCTCTTTGCTGCTGCCCTATCAGACTGCTGAAGGGACTGAACCGGTGTATCTTCAGAAGGTCAGTGAATCTTCCCAACTTCAAATCCTGAGGTCAGAAAGTACATGTCTTTCTAGTAATTTCTTCCTCCCTCATATGCTGCCAGTTAATTTTATTTTTTTTTATTTTTTTTTTTTGGGCTGGGCAGAGCAGCGGCCGGGCCCCTATAATTGCGAATGTCGTTGTTGGAGTTCCTGCATGAGCGACTGACTGACTGAGTGATCAAGTTGAACGATTAGCTGCCCCGCGGGGAAGAAGTTAAGCGATTGGTCGGCCGGCGGGGAAGAGGCGGCCCAGCCATATTCTCGGTGCACCTAGTCTTGTTTCTTATGTATGTGGTTGTTGTACTGCCTGACTGAATTACTGTGCAAATGAGCAAATGCAGGAGATTGGAACAAATTGCTGGAAGGGCTTTTATCATCAGAGCCAGGGTTTCAAACCTCTGACTTGCAGGCCGCTCCATTCTGAAAACTGTGCTCTCAGCCGCTCCCCTCGGCTGAAGGCTTACTTTTTAAAGATCCCCTATCTGGTCACCTGGAGCACAGTCAATTAGCCATTGCAAGCCATTTCTGAGCCATTTCTAAGCCTGTCCTTTGTGACGTCACTGACAGACCACTCAGAGCATTGAAGAAACTGATTAACTGGTTGGCTTAAATTTGATCAATCCTCCTTGCCTATTGGTGGTCTCATCGCTTAGTGATGTCACTATGAAACAGATTTTTGAAATTGCTGGTAAAGGCTAATTGGCTCTGTGCCTGTTGACATGTTAGTGGACCTTTAAGATCAAATCTTTCTCTGTCTTCCTGGAGTCTGTATGTAATGCATCTGTGTTGATGGATTATCTGTCTTGTGGCTTGTGGCACTCTTTGTTGCAGTACAGGTTATGGCTGTGTTAGATTATCGTTGCACACAGTGATTACAAATGGGCTGTCTGCACCTTCTGAGCACTTGCACGTATTTACTGCTCTTGTACATGACTGTATAATAAGCTCTGCTCAGCGAGTGTAAAGTAATGAGTCAGTGGTGTGATCATTGCGTGAAGATAAGAAAGGCCAGTTGCATTTGCTGTTAGCTGTGCCAGATTGTCACTTGAATTAGAATTGGAATTCAATTGGAGGCCTCATGATTTTACTGTCTGTCTGTCTGTCTGCTTGTCTGTCTGATGTCTGTTTGACTGTTGTGGAGCTCTTCTTTGCTGAAACTGCCATTTCATGTCTAGATACTTGGGAGTCCACTGCCCTGCTACTGTAACTGCCAAACCTGCATGCTCTTGATGCAGTTAAAATCCTTGTGATTTCAAAAGTTGACACCATCTCTGCCAGACGGGTCTGTAACTGGCTTTGTCAGTAAAGCAGCTAGATTCCGCTGTCTGTTGCATTTCCTTCGCCTAATTGTGAATGACTGCACTGAGTTTCCCTGTGGTGTGAAGGGTTTTAGAGCCAGTTTATACATGTTTTTATGTTCGACAGGCAGAGAGGCATTTTTCCCTGGTAGATTTCCCTGGTCCCGTCATGTTCAAATGGGCACAATGGAAAAATCTTCCTGCCGCAGTATGGTAGTGGAGTTTTATGTCCCATACAGTGATCCGTCAGCCATTTTGTGCCAAATAAGGCTTGTAAAACAGCCTGTGGCTGCTGTTACTCCACAAATTCCACAAGCGTGTGGAGAACAGAGGCACCTTTAGACAGGAAACTGGTTATAAACCCATATCCTGTCCTGTCGCAAGGAGAGAGTATGCCGAGTGTGGTATGGAAGGGCTGGAAATCCTTTTCAGATGAAGCGTATTTGTTCTCAGTCGTGAAAGCCGTCTGCATCAGTAGATTGGTAGTTCCTGCAGGAAGTTGCACGGGCTTTTCTTTCTCTGTCGCTTCCATGAGATAATCTTTTCCGTATGTCACTGGGATTCCAACTAATGCTGTTGTCTCTTGTGGTTTATTACATATTTTTGGTCTGTCAAGCAGTCTGTTGTCTGTCTTTATTGCCCAGGCATTCTGAGTGGATTGACTTGATTTAGTGTCTGGTACTGGCCTCATTATGGCGCAACTGGACTCCCGTTTTCTCTCGGAGAGACTGCTGTCCGCACGCAGACAGTCTGAAGGTTGGAGCCCCCAATGGTGACCAGGCTGTGTGTGTCTGGACTTTGAAGTATTGATGCAGTTGTTTTCCACGTCTAACTAATCTTAACGTTCGGAAACGCGTCCGCTCCACATGCGTAGTATGTTTTTTTGTGGTAATCTGATTTGAGATATTTAAACACAGATTAATGTGTGGCAAAATGCCCTGGGTTTTTTTTCTCTTGGAAGTTCAGCTACTTTCTGCTCTGAAAATGGACTTCATATTGCTTGGTGCGCTTGCATACGCTTCCTTTCGATATCTCTGTCAAACTCTCTGTCCCTTCGTCCTTGTGTCTGAAGGATGTTCTTTCCTCCCTTCGATTTGGCCCTCTCTCCTCTGTCCCTCTCCCTCCATTCCTCCTCTCTCTCCACCCCTCTATCCCCACCTCTCTCGCCCCAGAATTCCTCCTGTCCTCTCTGGCGCTTTCACTTGATGAGCTCGAGAGAACCAACAGCTGAGAAAAGCGTGCTTAGCTTCAGGCTAAACGTCCTATCGCTGTGTTCTGCATACCGTATGTTGTCGTTTGTCTCTGTCAAAGAGTGCAGAGCCCACGCATCCGTGTGTGCCTGAGTATTTGAGTGTTGGTGTGAACGTGTACTTATATGTGTGTGTCTGTGTTTGTTGGTGTGTTGGCATATTGGACTTGGTTTCTATTTAATTTAGCCTTAGTGATATTCTGACCTCTGACCCCTCGGGCTGTGGTGAGTTGAGAGCTCTGAAGAGAGCGGCTGTGGCGGTGGGAGGTGGGGTGGGGGTGGGGGTGGTGGGGTGTCCATTCATGCGAGCGAATGCCTGCAAACCCCACCCCCTCCCGGCTGCTCTGTAATACACTGGAGCTGCTTAATGTGGCAAAAACATCCTTTTCCACTTTCATTGTTTTCTTCTGCCAGGCTGAGAAATGACCAACGCTCTCTCTCTCTCTGTCTTGCTCTCTCTCTCTCTTTCTCTCTCTCTCTGGCTTGCTCTCTCTTTCTCTCTCTCTCTCTCTCTCTCTCTCTCTCTCTCTCTCTCTCTCTCTCTTTCTCTCTCGGGATGCACAGCTGCTGTGGGCTCTCATGGTAAGAGGGGATCCACTCTTCTGTGGAGGGAGATGAGCAGGCAGGGCAGAGTGTGTTTTTGGGGAAGTAGTCCTGTCACAGGCCTGTCACTCATTCAGCGGCATTATGAGTTGGGCCCTCAACCAGTCTGTCGCAGTATCAACACCCAGCTGAGGGGACCGCAGACTTGCGAGGGAAGGTTATAACCGGCATGTTGCTGAGTCCAAAGCCCTTGTCAAACAGTGCAGCACTCGTGAGTTTGGCTCAGATTATTTCAGCAAATAACTTCCCATTTTCAGGCCAGGGAATAAAGTTTTTTTTAAAAATGCATTTGGCCTCCGGCAGCCAGCCCTTGAATTATCACATTCCCCTTTGGTGCATTACAGATGCCATTTAAGTAATTGGTAATGAAACGATAGTTGAGTCCGTTAATCAAATATCCGCTGTTGTAATCAGTCATCATAATGAATAAAGACATGCAGCCAATGGCAAAATAGCACTTCATATCTGAAAAGAGAGGCTTATTGAACTGTACAAATAAGTCAGACAATCAACTTGGAGCTTTGCAATCCATATCTTTCGCCTTTAATTGTTTCGGTTGCTTTGGACACGCGATCACAGAGAACTGAACCGGGAGTGTCATTGTTTGATCTGCGGGATGTGGTTTTAGCACAGTTTCATGGGAAATTATCAGTTCCAGTGCTAAAGCCAGGTGACCGACGTTAGGGTAACGAAGACTGACGCGAGCCTGGGATATCATTGCCGTAATATGAGAAGTAACACGTGCACTTTACTCTGGTTCTTTGACATGCTGTAATGTCACATAAAATCCCATCTGTTCTTGTTGGTAGTACATAGTATTTTATAATCATATGTATTTAACTCTTATTTATATTTTGTGTTAGTTCCATTAAGGGTATTTACATGTTTTTTCCAGACAAAAAAGGTTAATGTTCAATCAATTGTGGGATGTTTGGTTACTAGATGAACCATAAAGTTGGAATAATGTTCTTGTCAAATGTTATCCATTGACAAGGTGCAGTCCCCCGTGTTAGAGGAGTTTTCAGATTGACAGTGGGATGGTGTTGATTACCATTAAAACCGAAAATGCTAATTTAAGTAATTTGAAATATACTCTTTATAACTTAAGGTTTCAAAATCAATGTAGGCCTCCCTCCTCTTCTCTTGCAAGACCGGCAGTCTGTCAGATGAATATTCCTGTTTTTAATTCAGAGATAAGCCAGGAACTCTTTGCCCTGGCGGTACCAGCCAAAACAAGAATTAATAACCACACAGTATGGTTATTACGCTGGTTGCCTTTTGGGGGGGGTTTCTGGACGTGTCTATAAAAGACCAGCTATTATGATCTGAAAGTTGGAGCTCTGTGTTAAGACTTCTCCCGCTCTCTTGTTCGGTTTGCAAGCAAGCAAATCTTGTTTGGCTTTTTTGCGGTTTATCTTTTATTATTTATTTATTTTATATAACCTTTATTTGACCAGGGAAGTCCCATTGAGATGGAAATCTCTTTTTCAAGGGAGCCCTCGGGGAGTGGGTGGGGGGGGGGGAAGAGGGGACAAACTGCCTAGCCAATCAGATCAGGGGATGATTAGGTGGCAGTTGAAAGGGCCAGTTAGGGAATTTAGCCATGACACCGGGGAACCCCCTACTGTTGTCGAAGAGTGTCCTTGGGATCTTTAATGACCACAGTGAGTCTGGACCTCGGTTTAACGTCTCATCCGAAAGACGCATCTGTGTTTGAACCTGATGATGCTCAGCCTGGCTTGGTGTGACGAAGTGTTTCTCCCCCCCAACAGTGGTTACAGAGCTTATCCAGCCCATAATAAAGGGTTTTCACAAGGTAGCTTAAATGTTTTGTAAATGTTATTGCGTCACTGTGCTAATGTTTTTGTTCGGAGGATCTGTTCATGCTTTCCCGTGGGGTGGGTCTGGATTGTGTGAGTCTTGGCCTGGGGATGGAGTATAGAGCTGAAATACCCTTCCTGCCTGAAGACTCAGTGGGAGATTGAGGGTAACCCCATTAAGCCTTTTATTCTTAAATCTGTCGGCCATGTTTTTCCGGTCGCTGGTATTTTGCCTCGCTGTCACTGCAGGCCCTTTGGATGGATGGCATTTAAAAATGAGTGCTGTGAGAACAAGCTTGTGCCGACTGGATGAGTTTAAGTGTGAGGCGCAGAAATTATTAAAGGAGGGAGGAAGAAGGCGACAGAAAGTGGGAAGGAGGAGATGGAGGCAAAAAGAGTTGAACGGCTGGTTTTGTTGTGACTACGGCCAGGGTTTCCTAAACACTCTCAGCTCAAGGAGTGGCTATTGTTCTGTGTGCGAGTAGAGACAGGCCCCAGTTTGCATTACACACCTGGTGCAACATGGGGTAGAAATTTGATTTAGCCCTTATGTGGACTGTGAAAAACACACCGCAGGCAGGATTTTCGGGGAGGGACAGCAGCGATTGTTGAGTTTTAGCGTCGCCTCGATTGTTGTGATGTGGTTCAGGATTTAAGCGGGCATGTTGCAGGATGCCTCTGTTGGGGACCTCTCAGGTAGTGGGTGCTGGTGGATGCAGGCCTAGCACTGGAGAAACAGGTGCTTCCACATCTCCACACTGTGCTGCTGCACCCTTAGCGGGCATTAATTTATTCTTCATTTATTCAAATTTGCACGGCTGTGACTGTTACTAATGACTGCTGTTAATCTATTATAATTTCTTTAGGCCTCTGGCAAAGAGCAGTAGACCAGGCTTTGTGATTGGCCAGGGTTGGGAGTCATAGACGGGGCTCAGTGATTGGTCAGGGTCAGAGCCATGCATGTGGCTATGATTTATTGTCTCTGTGTGTAGCTGTACATTTTATGTAATCTCTTCCTCGATACATGATCACCTTTTCCTCTGCCTTTTATAGTAGGCTTCAATCATCATCATCTCCACTGCCCGCCCACACACACACACACACGCGCACACACACACAACCACTTCGCTTTTCCTGCTTGTATGGCTAGCTGTACCGCTTTACTCTGAGACACTTTAGCATTCTGCGGCCACATTCTGTGCGTTATGCGTCAGAGTCTGAGCCAATGCTGTATGTCAGCAAGCGCACCAGCTCTCAGCCGCTTACCCAGAGCTTCAGACTCTGCTCCTCACATCGCTTCTCCTCTCGCCTTCCTGTTTAGACCGCGTGTGTTTAGTCTTGTTCTATGTTATATCATGGAGTAGAGCTGCAACAATTAGCTAATTATTAGATTATTGCCAATTATTTGGATAATAGATTAATTGGTTTGAGTAATTTTCTTATTAAGGAAAGAATTCACAATTCTCTGATTCTGGCTTAAAGGTGAATGTTTTGTGGTTTAATTACCCCTCTTTAACAGTGAATTAAATTTCTTTCGATTTTGGATAAAACAAAACATTTAAGGATGTCATCTTGGGCTTTACTCTAATCAACATTTATTTATTTATTTTTTTTGCATTTTCTGACATTTTTAGACAAAACAAACTAGTCAGTTAATTGAGAAACAGATTTATTGACACTGACAATAAATGACAATGATTTATTGACAACAGAAACAGATTTATTGACAATGACCTTAATTATTAGTTGCAACTCTGGTTTGTGCACCTATCCTTATTAGGACACTGCATTGACTTCTATTCATTCTGGACCGCCTAAGCCCCTAATGGGAATCAAATCATGCCGAACTCGATTCATGGCTGACCCTTATCTTTAAAAGAAAAAAGATTGTTTCTCTCAAGTCAACAAAATGAACTGATGAGTACTACAGGTGCGTAGAGCTGATTTAGTAGAAAAGAGAGAAATGCTGACCGCACACTGTGACAAAGAAAAACATCAGTCTAGCCTGCAAAAAACCACAATTATGGCAGCTCACATACCAGTGACAAAAAGTGTTACAAGTACACAAAAAAAAAGTGAAAAACCATACGTTTCGGTCCCTAGCAGACCATCATCAGCACTAATGATGGTCTGCTAGGGACCGAAACGTTTGGTTTTTCACTTTTTTTGTGTGCACTTGTAACACTTTTTGTCACTGGTATGTGAGCTGCCATAATTGTGGTTTTTTGCAGGCTAGACTGATGTTTTCCTTTGACTCTTATCTCTACCATGACCTCAGAAATAATATTTTGCCACATTAGGTCTATGCTTAGAGTTCCAACACTAATAAATATGGAACGTAAAATAAATTCGATATTTGTCATTAGGGGAGGGAAAGTTCTGCATGACTGGTGTGATAAATCGTTCAATGTGACCTTTACTCTATGTGATGCACCTATTATTGGAGATTTTTTGGTTTTTTGGGTGGTCCATGGTTTCTTAATAATGCAAAAGGCTTATGCAAATTGAAGTAATAAATAACTTTCTCGTGAAACCTATGGGGATTTTTTGTGTAGTACGAGTAACACCTGCTCTGTACTGATATGGATCAGAAACCTCCTGAGAACCAGTTTTGGACATGACCTGCTAAAGCTGTTGCTGAAGCAAACCTGTGTGATCATTTTCTTGTAAATAAGTAATGGTGAATAATGGTAAATAAATAATGTAGAGTTCTGTTGGCGCTCCTTAAAGGATTCTGGTAAATACTGAAAGTGTCCTTTGATTACTGGGAAGAAAGTGCGGTTTCTTTTTCCTATTGTGTTTTCCAACAGACCTCGTGTGCCTCACTGCAAACCCTTGGAAAGCAGAGAGTGAATTCAAGTTGTTGCCTTTGTTGCTTTTTGACTGTAAACCTTGGGATGGTTTCCGAGGGACTCTCGATGAAATCTGCTGTGACGGAAACATGCCTCGTGAAGCGTATGCAAAGGTTTTGAAAACCACAGAATGTGCTTGAATGATGGGTACAAGCGGGTCAAGGTAGCGAAAAACCTCTGGAGTAAAACATTTCTGAAACTAAAACCACATCAATTCTGCCAGTGCATACAATCCCTGAGTGAAATTCAGCCTCTGTTGGCACCGAGATTAGAGGCAATCACGCTGTATCAAAATATGGGAGCTTTATTCTTTGTGTCTGGGGACCCTTTTCTCTTCAGGAGCAAAACCTGTGTTTTGTACGGTCCTGATTTCTCTCTGTAGCATAATGAATCTGCCTGGTGTGATGTTCAGGTGTGGGCGTCAGCTGCTTGCATTTCATCGCTAACGCAAACATACTTGGACCCTTGTGTTGCCAGGGAGACTTGTAACTGTCTCATCGCTATTGTCTCCAGGCAAAAGTGCTGAGTTTTTTCACACGCGGTACCAGATCAATCTACATCTGCTCTGAATTTGCACCCTGCGACCATGGAAATGCACTTAGAATCTGCACAAGTGGATTGAGCAGCCATTGCATTGGCTGTGGAGGGAAAGTTTAAATGGACAAATGGTGACTGTAGGCAGGTTTGCGCTCATAGACTGTATAAAAAGATGGATGAAGCAACCGTGACGTCACCCATTGGCTTCGGCATACCATTGAAGGCTTGATTTTGGCAGCGCCATTTGAACAGTGCCATTTTATCATTTTGAAACTGGTTGTGATTCCTATCGGACGAGAGCCTGATTTGAAGATCCAGGGAGGAGCGATGGGTGGATCTATGGGTGGATCTGACTGTATCTGTTGACCAGAGGATAGCCATGCCCCTAATACAAATCTGGCTCTATTTGGGACCATAATTTCCAAAAAAAAAACATCATGATGTATTGGAGACATGAAACTTGCTATAGATACCATAAAATAATGGGGAAAATCATTATTGAAACAATAAATCAGGTGAGAAAGAAGGGTCATTTTTCTCATAGACTTCTATAGCATTGAACTTCTTTCTGCAACCACTGATGTCGCCATCTGCTGGTCATTAAAAAGAATGCAGTTTTTTTTAGCAGATTCCCACATTGGCTTCACTTTTCAGACCTGGGTGCTGCGCCCATCTTTTTTTGTGTCGCCTGCGAAGCATAGCGGCACATAGGGATCACTTTGTCCGGCGTCTGTCTGTCCGTCTGTCTGTCTGTCTGGTAGTCACACTTTCACATAAGTGCTTTGCAAGCGACACGCGTTCACCTGAACACTCTAGTTACAGTCTATGGTTGAGCTAGCCTCCTGGTGCCTCCGCCGGCCATTTCGGCTCCTGGGCTCCGACTGCATAGCATGTTCCCTCATGCACCACATGAGCAAGCCTTTGACCAGGATGAACACAGGTATTGCCTGCGATGGCTGTGGGCAAATGGGATTAGGCATCCTGTATTCTGGAAGGGAGGGACTGCAGTTGTTCAAATAAGAGTTTCTTTGGATGAAAGCAATCAATATTTGAGATGACAGCCACCCGATCTGATTGCTTAGGCAGCCCGCGGCCTCTTTAGCGTGGAAGTGTCATCAGATCTGATTTTCCTGCTCCGTCCATCAACACTGCTCATAGAAATTGAACAGATGAATGTTGCCTTTGAGATTGTCCTCGGTGCTCCGAGCTGATGAGGGCACGGTGTTTCCGTTGACGGGGCCCTGAACGTCTGCTTTCCCTTGGACACCCTCGGTCCCGCCAATACTCAGCACTTGTTGCCCTTCTCTGCGGTTCGGAATGATGCCGCCCACTTTAGCGTAGTCCTTCTAACCGCTCGTTTGCAAAAATTGTAAAATGAGTCAGTATTTCTGTCTGGTATTTCAGATTTCTTCCATTCTTACTCGCATCAATTTTTTTCTTACAAAGTGAAACAAACTTGGCAGCCCAGAGCAGCATTTTGAGTTGCATCCAATTTGCCAATGGTGTAAGAAATCTTCGCTTATTTATGCAAACAGTCACTTAAAGCCACGCTAATATTTTCCTCCAGAGAGGAAAGAACTGTGAATAAGTCATATTGCAAGGCTAAAGTTACTCTTTTTGGAGCGTCGTCCCAAGTTCCTCGCATCAGGCAGGTTTCTGATGGAAAAGGAGGACCTGAAGGTGCCTCCGAACCAAACCATTTTCCGTTTACTCCAAACTCTTCTTTCCGTTATGATGTCTGAACCCAAGTGTTCTGCAGGTGCCACCGTAAATACTTGCTCACTTTCCGTTCACGCTGCCACATGCCATTGCCCTTCGGATATTTATATAATGTATTTTTGAGTTTTGCTATGCATAGTTGAAGCCGTGATACATTCATGAACGTAATTCCTGCTGTGCTACTGATGTTTCCATTAGGACGTTAGCATTAGTGGAGAGCCCTTTACGAGGAGTGCTTTGTTAGATGTTCCTCGTAATAGCCCAATCTGTCCTGAAACCTCAAATTCTTTACAGCTTCCTCTTTTCGCAGGTGGCCGGTTATGTTTATATTCTCTTGTGTTTGACAGTTAAACGCATCACACTTTTTGTTCTTCCATTTATACAAGCATTGAGGTGTTTGTCAGGTGTTGGGATTCAGTCGGACATCACCACGAAACATTTCAAAAGGACGGGAAAGGAAACGTTTCCTTCCAAATCAATCAATATAAACCAGATACCCGTTTCTTCTCCAAATTGCACCACAGTGGTTATCATATTCCATTGCTGTTTGTACATTGAAAAGCACTGGGTATCTGGTGGCTTGTTTGTAAAAATGGCTGCTGTGCCACAGGTCCCAAAACTGTCCTCTCACAGGACGCTGTGGTCTCTCCCTGGGGTTTTAGTTCCTGTGTGTCTGTATACACTGAAGTGGTGCAGAGAGAGCATTCTGTCGAGAATCTCCATGTCCTGATTGGTTCACAAGCGCCCGAGTGTGCCTCCTTTATTTTGGGCTCAAGGTTACGTGCTGTTATTTGTTCAAACCGTGCGCATTCATGAAGACTGAGTCGCTGCAGGAAATGCAGACCCGGCTCCCGTAGCTCTCCGCCCTCGCCCGTGCAGAGCGGCATTTTTCTGCACTGATGGAAATGGTTAGAATTCCTGAGTTAAGTCTTAAGACTTTTTATTTTATTTTTTTTTTTTTGCGCGCCTCTGTCGGGTTTATCTCTGAGGGGACGGCCTTCTCATGAGGCATTAGTCACGAATTGACTGACTGCTTTACGTCCTGTGTAGTTGTTCCTCTGCATTTAACTGCAAGGGGTGGGGTGTGTAATAGGGTGTGGTGGGGGTCCAAAGGTCAAATTGGTGAGGTCATCATGGTACTCTGAACAGTTGTTCAGGCACATTCCATGGGGCCCAGAAGAGGGGGGAGGAGAGACGATAACCGTGCATTATTATGCAACCGACTTGCATGACTGAAAAAAAAGTGTCTAGGTGCCACACTGAGATTAATGAATGTACTATCCTTGGTAATGGCCTTTCCATTGGAAGCTCATCTTGCATGTCTCATGCTCCAAGAACTCTCCACTGTAAATACAGGCCATTAAGCATTTGTTGGTCTTCATAAAATTGACCCTGAAAGTACTGTTCTCACCCCCACATTGTCTCATTATTTACAACCTGAAAAATGCCTGTCTGGTTTGGCTAAGAAAATCTTAAATGATTGCCAAGGTTACAGTCTCTCCAGACAGCTAGGCATTTCGACATAGTTATGCAGCATGATTAAAAAATGCTAAATACATCATTATCAGTAACTGAGGGGTTACACTTGATTGTGACTTGCTTATCATTAACAGCTGTCAACGAGTGCGTTATTGGTTAAATTCCAAATTAAATGTACCAAAAATGGGCATATTTGCTCTTGGGAATCCTCTTCGTAGCATTTCCGGCTGCCTGTTTGTTTATTTTTGTTTTGCGATTTTTGCCTCAAACGCCGTGAAACTGTGCAAAGTCTCCTCCCACTCAATCAATACAGTCAGAGGTCATGTTTTAGGCCTTGGGCCAGCATTCAAGAAACAAGCAGGGTTGTGGTTCTAGACCATTTCCACTTGAGTTTCACTTAAGCGACTGGGTGAAAATTATTTTTAAAGAAAGAATGGGTTGTTTATTTTCTGAAGCATAATGAGCTTGTCCTCGTGTTTCTAAGATTTGATCTTCGTCTTGAAATTGTTTTGCGTCTCTCTTCAGTTGATTTAAGGCGCGTGTTCTGCGTAAAAGTGTCTTCTATGTTTATGTACCTAGAAAATTTATTTTTCTACAAGGGTGGAAATGGCGGGTATAAATCACCGGTTGCACGCAGGCGTTTTCACCATTTATAATGCTGACTGTCTGGCCTACCGTGATGTCACTGCCCTTTGTAATCAGAGCGCTGGGATGTTGGCTGTTTGTCCCCTTCTTATGAGACTTATGAATGGACATTATCAAGCTTGTGGGTGTAATACTTGCATACATTAAACATTAAAGTATTAAACTCATTAATGGACTGGCTTTGTGTTGCAATGCTCATGGTTGACTGACCTCGGTAATATAAGTAGGCCAGTTTAGCTGCTCACCGCTGTCAGGGGTTGACCGACTCAACGGCTTACAGGTCTGTGGGCCGTTATTTCGGCTGCGCTGGAGTGGATCGGCACTCTAACATAGAGTGACTTTGCCGGCAGGTCCGCAGAATAGCAGCTGGGCCGCGTGCCCGTGCTCGACCATCTGTTGTGCCGCGCCAGAGACTCTGCAGCCAATATGGGACTCGAGGCAATGCACCCTGGGATATGAGAGAGCGCCGAACAAAAGTAGGAGTGTCATTACAGTAACTGAAAGCACAGGGCTAAACTTAGCCTGGTGCAAAATTCATTGTTGCCAGGCCCGCGCTTTGATGTAATTTTGGAAACAGTGACTGTGGGTGAAGTCGAGCAGCTGCTTGCTTCATCTCATTGTTTACGAGACTTGCAAGCATTCGGTCTATTTGGATTGCCCATTCAAGGGCTACCAGCTAAAGCATGGCTTTATTGCAGCTTCAAGGTTGAGTGTCCCCCAAGCAATGACCACTTGCAGCCTATAAATGTTGCTGCAAACCACTAGTGGCAGTTGACAAACTACCTGTGGTTTTGCTAACAGGTTGTAACCCGAAAGGACCTAAATAATGAGATCATCAAATCGCTGCCCTCCCTGACCTGTTCTTATGTTACGAAGTAATCCCAGACTCGATGCTTCTCTCTCTCTCTGTGTGTGTGTGTGTGTGTGTGTGTGTGTGTGTGTGTGTGTGTGTCTGTGTGTGTGTGTGTGTGTGTGTGTAATTCTGTACCTAAAAGCTGTAATTGTTTTGCTTGTCGGTTAAATTTAGTTGAAAGGTCCTCACTTGCACAGACTCATTTACCACCTGTGAAGAAGCCGTTTTCCAACTTCGGCATTCATTCACAGTTGAGGGGTAATTACAGGACGGTGAGTCCTAACCAGCCTTAATTGAAGCTCTGAAGTGCAGTCGCTGCGACGACTTCAGCAGGTGGAGTTTGAGGGACAGTGTGGGGCTTTTATGTTTTTACACACGATTTTATACCATCCTGCTGTCCATCCCAAAAACTGCCCTGTACTCTGACTTTTTCCAGAAAGTTCTTTTGGGAAAAATATTAAGGTTTACTGATCTGGAGAGAGGCGATGCTTGTATCTGGGCCAAAGTATTGCGAGGACTGTCCTGTTTCTTGATTAGAATGGACCAATGATCCTCTTAGTCCCTGCTTATAACCAGATACGATAGAAGGTTGGTCGTTTCATCAAGGCATGGTCCTGCTGATTGAATTGCTATGAAAGTGTTTTCTGTTTGGAGCAATTTCGTCTTGGAGTACGAAGGTTTCGGAAACCCATATAGGCACTCATCTTCGCATCCAAGCAGAAAAGGCCTGATCTCTGCTGGAGTTGGCATGTTTGCATATATTTGTGTTATTTGTCAGAACTGAAATGTGTTCGCTGACAATGTCTGTCATGAAATACCTATCTCACTGTAACCATAATTTTGCCGCATAATAGTTGGGAGTTTCATTGTTGTTTTTGCCATCTTGCTATTGCACTGCAGCAGCTAGCTGTTACAGGGGGTGGAATATTGAGCAGGGAGGCCTGTTTCAGCATGTCCTCTCCCCTGCCGCGTCAAAATATTACAGAAAGACTGGATTTTTTTCTGTCTGTCAAATTTTTCACATTTTCTTTTGGAAGGTTATGGTGAATGAGTTCAGTTTGACATTGTCAGGATTCCTGAGATTTCCACGGTCTGGCTGCTCTGTGATCCTGTTCCAGGAATTGAATTTGTTTTGTGTTGCAGTAACCAACCCTGTTCTTGGACAGATGATGTCCCTTTGGTTTCCATAATTTAATTTCGACCCTAACTGTACAGCAAGCGGCTGATGTAGATTTATAGCTAATGACAGAGGTACA